>JBBPBX010042384.1:0-18783 GCA_038048925.1 Garcialebias charrua
AAAGACTGTGAATCAAATCACAAACTGTTTGTTGTACAGGGGGTGGAAGACATCAAAGTTGTCCTACATGACAAGGACCTCTGGGGCAAATCCGACCATGTAGGAACTGAAATGATCATCAACAAGGCTGGAAGGTGAAAAGGAAATGTTTTTCATCAATACATGTAATCAGTTACTGAATGGACGAATAAAAAATAAAAAAAATCTCCCCAGTCTGTGCGCGTGCATGCAGGCCTCTGAGCAAAGACTTTTGTGTGGCCTACTTTTTATATATATACCGGGTATATATATAATTTGTGGAGCGTTGGTCCTAGGACATGTCACAGCTAATGCACCTTTTTGCTTCATCTTAATTATTTTGCATTGCTGAATAATCTTTTGTTTTTGTCCTCAGCAAGTGCAGCGCCTCAACCCAAGGACCTGTCAACGCCCAGTGAGTACCGGTATACATTACACTTTAAACCATTGTTTATTTTATCAGGCCTTGCAAAATAATTTTTATTTTATTTTTTTCATGGAAAACCGATGCCACTTCCAGATCAGAAATTGGAAGATGGGCATTCCCATTGCCTCAGGATGGTAAGTATTGAACAGTTAGCAGTGAGACACTTGGAAAAAAATGATCAACCACAGCCACCTTGCTGTTGGAGAGATTATAATCAAGAAATGTGTGTTTTTGTTTTATTTTTCCCCCCCCAGTGTTTCAGCGTATTCAACTTCTTTGACCTCGGCGATCGCCTACACCGTGTACATCCCACCTTTTCAGCTGTGCCAAAGAGGATAGAGACCATGGAGGATTTTGTGAGAGAGGAGCACCTCGTGACTCCAAATTTGCTACCCTGGTAGGTTTTACAAGTCTGGAGGAAAGCCGAGCATAACGCAGTACTGTACAACCAAACACTTGGAAGTGTCAGTGAACTGTATCATGGATTTATTTCAACAGGTTCTGCAGATTTCCAGAATTGGAGGAAGCACACCAAGGACTTTGTCTACAAATTTCTTGATAGGTATGTATCAACACACGCTCACCCACCCACTAACCATCTGAACTAAATATTTTACTTGCAAGTTCAGTATTTAGTTTTGTAAACTAAGTATTTAGCTATCAAATTAAATATTTAATTTAGAACGACGTGTATTAATAACATGGTTGAAATATGACTGGAAAATTTTGTTTTCTCTAAACTAAAATATTGCTGTTGATTTTTGTAACTTTGCTAATGGCACCCCATAGATATGAAAATGTTTGGCAACTCGAGTGCGTTTTGCAGCAATTTTTTAACTGATGTGCTCAAATTTGGCAGCACGATGTCTCAGTGGTTAGCACTGTTGTCTCACATCAAGGTCCTGGGTTCTATCCCCGGTTGGACCTGGAGTGTTTCTGTGTGGTGTTTGCATGTTCTTCTCGTGCTTGCGTGGGTTTTATCAGAGTACTCCGGTTTCCTCCAACAGATCCAAAACATGCATGTTCGGCCTTCAGGTCCAGGCCTCCCTTGAAAAAGAGATCTGTGATCTCTATGGGATTTGCCTGCTTAAATAAAGGTTAATAAATAATAATGTGTGTTAGTGTGTTAACTAGTGTTATAAGTGATTGGCAAAAACAAAAATTCAAAGCCACCTATCAACATATGATTGTACAGCCACACTTCCAGGCTGTCATATTGTTAAGTTTGCAGATGATACAGCGGTGGTGGGATGCATCACAAACAATGATGAGTCCAGCTACAGACAGGAGGTGGAACATCTGGAGAGCTGGTGCAAAGAGAATAATCTTCACATGAATGTGAAGAAGACGAAGGAGATGATTGATTGATTGATGTTTATTCATTCATTTTAAAAGAACAATACAAGACAGTTTCATCAGATACAAGAATACAAGTTGGATAAAATGAAGGGAGCAGAAAGAAGATGAAATCTTATTATATCTGCCCCTTATTTCACAGTTTGTTCAACCAATGATAACCTTCAAGTAACATCACAGAATGAATAATTCTACTTATTTTTCTAACTGTAATACATAAACTAGATCACAAAATGAATAATTCTACTTAATTTTTCTAACTGATACACAAACTACATCACAAAATGAATAATTCTTTTTCTAACTAATACACAATAGCAAAATGAATAATTCTTTTTCTAACTAATACACAAACTATATCATACTAAATTTTTTTTTTTTTTTTATACTAATGATGAGATGATTGTGGACTTCAGAAGGAACAAACACACCCACGCCCCACTGAAAATAGGTGGGTCTGCAGTGGAAGTGGTCTCCAGCTACAAATACTTGGGTGTACACTTGAATGATAATCTCAGCTGGAGCAACAACACCACCAGCCTGATCAAGAAAGGTCATCAGAGACTCTACTTCCTCAGACGACTGAGACGTGCTGGTCTGAGCAGCTCAGTTCTCACCTCCTTCTACAGGTGTGCAGTGGAGAGCATCCTGTGCTCCAGCATCAACGTGTGGCATGGAGGCTGCACAGTTGAAGAGAGGAAAGCTCTGCAGAGAGTGGTGAAGGCTGCACAGAAGTCTGTTGGAGTCAGTCTCCCCACCATCACAGACATTTACACCTCCAGATGCAGGAAAAGAGCCACCTGCATCATGAAAGACCTCACTCATCCAGCACACTCACTCTTTGCCCCACTCCCCTCAGGACGGAGGTTGAGGAGCATCAAGTGTAGAACCACTAGACTGAGGAACAGCTTCTACCCTGAGGCTGTTAGACTCATGAATAAATAAAAATAAAATAAAAAATAAACACTGCAAAATATCACATCATACTGATGCTGATCTGTTTTCTTGTTGCTGTGTTCATCTGTGTTCACCTGTGACCATCTGCTCATACAGACTCATGTTCGTGCTGCAGTTTATTCCCACTATATTAGGCTTAGTGTATTACTAGTTGATGTTTTTCGTAGTTAATTCTAGATGTTATTACTGTTTTTCTCTTGCATTTGTTGTTGGATGTAACTGGGACCCCGTGTACATAATCTCGTTTTCATCACATGTACCACATGCGGTGCAAATGACAATAAAGACTTTCTGACTCTGACATTTGCTGGGATGGATGTTTTTATTTATTTATTTATTAATCAGGGAGATCCCAGCAAGACACTGCATTTTCCAGATTGCCTTTGCATATTGCTAATTACTTTTTGTTTTTGTTTGTTTTTTTGCAAATGCAGATGGAATCATGAATGGAGATTCTGCAGCAACAGGATTTTATAAGGACTCATGCTGCAGAGCATTTAAAACATGCAAAGGAGGACATGGGCTCACACTGGACAATTAACACAACTGGTAGAGCTGCTGCCTCTCAGCGAGCAGGTCCCCGGTTCAAATCCCGGTCCGGGGGCCTTTCTGGGTAGAGTTTGCATGTTCTCTCCGTGCATGCATGGGTTTTCTCCGGGTGCTCCAGTTTCCTCCAACAGTCCAAAAACATGCATGTTAGACTGATGGTGACTCTATGACCTTGGGTGTGAGTGAGACAGGTCTCTCTTGTAAATGAGTCCCTGTGGCTCAACGAGGCTAGCCTGTATAAATAAAGGTTGAATGAAAAAATGTGCCACAAAGAAGTGGAGGTGGGGCTTTCACACTGGACATTTAATGCACCACGAAGAAGTGGACACTGGACATTTAATGCACCACAAAGAAATGGACACTGGACATTTAATGCACCACAAAGAGGTGGAGGACATAGGGTCACACAGGACATTTAAAACGTGCCACATAGAAGTGGAGGATACGGGCTCACACAGAACTGAGGAACACATTTTTGGGGGGGAGATGCAAATAGGTGCTGGGCATAAAATTAGAATATTGTGAAAAAGTTATTTATTTCAGTAATTCCATTCAAAAAGTAAAACTTCTATACAGTATTACTGTATATTCATTCACACAGACTGATATATTTAAAAATAATCTTAATGCTGATGATTATAACTGACAACTAATGAAAACTCCAAATTCATTATAAGTAAATTACATTACTTGAGATCAATTAAAAAATGATTTTTATAGATGTTGGCCAACTGAAAAGTATTAACATGGTAGCATGGTCCTTAGCCCCAACTATTGAAAGATGTACATATTGTACATTTCATGTTCATACATCTCAGTTGGCCAACATTTATAAAAATACTTTATTTTTATTGAGCTCAAGTAGTAGTCTAATTTTCTGAGATACTGAATTTAGGGTTGTCATTGGTTGTCAGTTTTAATCAACATTAAAATAAATAAACATTTGAAATATATCAGTCTGTGTGTAATGAATGTTTCACTTTTTGAATGGAATTCCTGAAATAAAACAACTTATTTAAAATATTATGACCAGCACACTTTGTACAGATTATTTTTGTGGTGAGGGGACTGTAATTGTATACAGCTTTTTTATTTATCTTGTTCCTGCCTGCTATATCAAAAAGAAAAATGAAGGCATGTTAAAAAAAAATTGTTAAGTACAGACCAAAAATGAAGGCATGTTAAAAAATTATTATTGTTTATGTTAAGTACGGCCAAAGAATGAAGGCATTTAAAAAAAAATATGTGAAGTACAGACCCAAGTGAGCTGTGTACTTTTATAGATTTGTTTGTGTATTTTGTGTTGCCACCAGTTGATAAGTTCCGTAATGTAAAGCTTTTTTTTTTAAGTTACCAAAGGTGGAATTCTCAATTTTATGTGTTATGCTGTTCCTTTAAATTGTGTTAAATAAACAGGATAAAGGTAAAATTTATGGAGTGATTTGTAAAACTTAATCCAACTGTTTGTAGGATTTTAAAGCTGCGGATGGTCAAAGTATTTCCCTAGATTTGTTTGCCTCAACGCAATTTTAAAGTAGATTCATTATACTTTTTATATGCATAGCATGAACAAGCAGCATGTAAAGTGACTAAAATAAGTTAAATATAATAGCCTAATTAGAATAAGCTAAATACAGTAAGTTATTGACGTCAGATAGACGTCTAATGTAGACGCCTTTTAGACGTCAGGAATATAGACGCCTTTTAGACGTTGGAAAAAAGACGTCTTTTAGACGTCGGGGAAAAGACGTCTAAAAGACGTCGGGGAAAAGACGTCATCTGGCGTAACGTTTTCGACCTTCCAGGGACCTGATTTCGACGTCCAGAAATGACCTGAAAAAGACGTCGTATAGACGTCACCTTGCTCAGTGGGTAATAGTCAACAAAACATTAATTACTTGTAATGGCAATGTAACTTATAACTGTAGTAGTGTTGGGTAAAAATGTACTTGAATATTATCAAATACTGTACACTTAATCCTTCTAAACAAATAAAAATAGCATTCCTCCAAAAACCTTAAATTTACATATAAAATGTACTACTAAATGCTAAATAAAATGATATTAACCTTTTAACTTGAATACTATACAGTACTTTAAAACTTATACATGTGATGAAGCTGTCAAATTATAAACAGATAAACCAGAGTTTGCTGCAAGAACCTTGTTTTGAATCACAGTTTGCTTTATCAGCTCTCAAGCTTCACACAGCTGCCTTTTTGCTGCTTTGTGACCTTATCTTGAAAGCTGCTCCAAACTGTGCTCTCCTTACGTCCCTGCGTGCGCGCTCCCGGCTCAAATGTCTCTTGATTGCAGCTCCGCCTCGTGCACGTGCTGTTCATGCCCCGACGAGTTGGCTGGTCCTTTGTTCTGACCGCATGCTCTCAGCTCGGGGGTGGGATGGGGGGGTCTGCTTCACGCTGCAGTTTCTCCACTCATGCTCGTTGATCAGTCGAGTTTTCACTATAACTCCTTTTAAGCACTCTCAGACACAAGTGGTTTCCTCAAACTGATGAATTTATTGGGATTCGACACGTGAAAACTAAAGAAGATACACAAAGTAAACAGCGATTAACTATTAAGGAAAATAAAGAACAAATATTCATATCAAATGCTTGTACACTCTAAGCAAAACAAAATACAGAAATTAAACAAACATACCTCGTTGGCTGTGTGCTACTAAAAGGAATTAGGCTTGTTTCTTCAGTTTCAGCTTCTTAGAACTCTTCTTCAACTTAAAAGTCCGTGCTCACTAGCTGAAACTCACATCCTTTCTACTACAGTACTGTAACTGACTTCTTCTGGTACTTTTCACCTGAATACAGCGTTACCTTTCACACCTGAACACAGCGCCAACTATAGGTGACAAGTAAAACTACATATAATAAAACAAACAGTACAAGCCATATGAATGTGAAACATAAAACAAACTGTGGCAGTTACACAACCCTTGTTGCTACAAGCTAGCGTTAGCATTATAGCCCGAACCACCAGAAGTTAGAAACAGTTCATTATGGGATTCACTATAATTAATTTGTTAGAATAAATGTAACAATGTGTAGTTTCAGTGATAATTTTTTTAACAAAAATTACTGGGACTCGTTAAAGTGATGTCATGCAGTGTAGTTGGTCCAGTTCTGATTCCCGCCTGTTTTCCTGTTTTTACTACTACTTTTTAATAGTCTGAATGGAGCAGTTTTAAAAGTTTAGAAACAGCCTAATGGTATGCTCATTTTGCTACATTTAGCAACAATTCTGCTGCTACACTTATCTATAACATTTATTTATTTATTCATGCCGATAAAACCAAAGGGATGCCTGTTTCAAACAGGAAGTCGGTCCAGCAGTTCTTCCTCTGATTTTATCCTCAAATGGTGTCCCTATTGAGTTTGTTGATTCCTATAAATATTTGGGTATCCTGGTCGATTCACATCTCTCTTTTAAACTCCACGTGGAAAACCTAGGTTTCTTTTTCAGAAACAGATCATGTCTAACACTGAATGTTAGGAAACGCCTTGTATCTGTGACTTTCCTTCCCTCCATTGATTACGGTGACATTATCTACATGAATGCTCCTACAAGCACCCTGCAGATGTTGGATGTTGTCTATCATGGTGCTCTAAGATTCATAACTGGCTGTGATTATCGTACCCACCACTGCACCCTGTATTCACTGGTTAACTGGACATCATTACGGTAACCTCACGCAGACTCTTCCACTGGTACATTTTCATCTTAAAATATATTTCTATCAGTATTATATCTATTATGTTCTAAGATTTGTGTTCACCTAAATCCTGCCATATGTGAAACGTGACCCAAAGCGGAACCTTTTCTCCCGGGGTTTGTTTTCAATAGGGAAGAGTTTTCGGTTACACGTCTGCATTATTCAACAGACACGACACTAGTTGTTTACATCGAGCTGATAGCTGATTTGCAGAGAGGCTGGCTACGTGGTAAGAGTAGGGCAGTCCCAAGGCGGTTCCAGGGCGGCCCCACGAGGCGATGACGACACCCAGGGGTTTTTAGGAGTGAGCCAGCCTTCGAAGAGTGTGTGTGTGTGGGACTCGTGGTTCACCGAGAGGTCTGTTGTGAGCTGCAAATTTCTTCTTATATGTACAATACTGTAAATCTGCAATAACGTGCACAGTCGTTTCA
Source organism: Garcialebias charrua (assembly GCA_038048925.1). NCBI lineage: Eukaryota > Metazoa > Chordata > Actinopteri > Cyprinodontiformes > Rivulidae > Garcialebias > Garcialebias charrua. Next base: position 7,466 of record JBBPBX010042384.1, read on the forward strand.
GAGCTTCCTTCAACTTTTGACACGTAACAATCTTTAAATCACTTCTCGGTCTGCTGCCCTCATACATCTCCTCCTACATGTCTCTGTGTGAGTGCAGCTACAGCGTGCACTCTCAGGACATGATTACCTGCAGCGTTCCCTCAGTGAGGACTGAACTAGGCAAAAGGACATTCTCTTCGCTCCTGTTTCATGGAATATCTTACAAAAAGATCTGAAGCGACCTTGACCTCTCGACCTTGACCTCTCCAAGTGGCTTCAAACATCTGATAAGTTCCTGGCAAGAACCAATGCAGACATGTTCCTGTTTTTAGTTTTTTTTACATCGCCTTATAATGTAGCTGTTTTTGCTACTTTTTTTTTTGCTATCTTACTTTAAAAAAAAAAATCTGTATACCTCTTTTATGATCATCTGTTGTTGTTGTTTTGTTGTCATTCTTTGTTAAAACCAGGTGTCTCTTGTAAATGAGTCCTCGAGGCTCATTGGGATTAACCTGCCTAAATAAAGGTTGAATAAATTTAGCTCTTAGGCTTTTAGCTAGCTTTTCACTACTTTTATCTTAGCTTTTTGCTAGTTTATGTTACGTTTATCTTCTAGCTAGGCTTTAGATATTTTTAGTTTTCCCTTTACTAATAGGGACTTTTAGCTAATAGTGTTGCTTTTAGCTAAAATTTTACTCTAGCCTTTTGCTTCTCTTTTAGGTAGTGTTTTGCTTCTGTTGACTTTTACCTAACATTTTGCTTCTTTTTATGTTTTAGCTCGCTTGTTTTAACATTAACGACTCGGGTTGCTCTCCTTCGGTTAGTTTCAGCTGTTGTTCAGCTGCTTTATACCTTGTTGTAGACGTTGAACCACTCAGGATGATGATCCATCTTCTCTGCCTGTAAAGCCACTCTGGACATGAAACCAAACGCCTACAAACGTGTAAACAAACACGTAAACAAACGTGTAAACAAACACAAACTAACGTTAAGAAATGTGCGATCAAACAGACAATGCGCCTGAACTGAAGTATATGAACCTGGTTGAAGTCTTTGAAGATGAACTCTTTATAAATGGCATCCCGCCCCCCCACCTCCACCCACTGGGCGTTGCTCAGCAGGGGGAGCAGGTGAGCCCTCTCCTCCTCGCTCAGACTCTGGATCTTACCCGCCTGGAGGGGACAGAGTACAGCAGGACTCAGAGGGGGCAGGTTGACAAACACAAGCTCTGATTGGTTGCACGCCCCCCATCTGGCAACAATGAGCGGCTGCATTCCTGGTTCTGGAAGCTCCTCCGAACCTGGACTCTTCACGTTTAAATCAGCCAGAGTTTCACATCAAACTTATGGGACTGCGTTTGAAGGACTTTTGTCCCTCAGGTGAGTGGAGGGGACAAACAGATGTCCCCACCACAGCCTGAACAAGAGCAGTGACGTCATTAGTTGTCATAGCAACGCTGTAATCTGGTTTATCTGGAATGGGCGGCACACAAACACTGGATTAAACCTTCTATATGCACACAGCAACATGATCACGGGGAAGAAATGCTGAAAAATTACTTCTGTCAAACAAAAACAACATACACAGTTAATCTGCTATAAACATTTTTTAACTTAAAAGTGAGTAAATATAGAGTGTGAGGCAGTAGATTGTGTATCCAGGTTGTACTCACCATGGTTGCAGTGTACTTGTACACAGGAGGTACGTGGGTGTGGGTTCAGCTCCAGCTGCCTGTTGCTCTGCAGCCCTCAGTGAATGCAGCTGGAATTAATCCATCTGCAACTGAGGTCCTGTTTAGCTGCCCCTGCAGATGCCTGAGTGGAATTCCCAGCAGCTGAAAAGGCCATTCGGTTACAGAGTGATCTGCTGCAGGAGGCCGTGTGAGGACAGCCGCACGATAAGAGTGTTTGTTCAACGATGACAGGAGGGAGATGCTCACAGTCTTTGTTTCATTTTTATCAAACAAGCTTTAACCCCACTAACAGAGTATGGACACCCCCCCACTGCATAACAGGTCAGCAGATTTAATTAAAGAGCGAGGTCAAAGGTTAATGAGCTCCTCCAGTGAACTCGTCTGTAACATCAGGGAAATTAACCTGTGAGGGTAATTAACAGAGAGGATGTTGGGAGTAATCAGGTTTTTACAGCTGAACGGACGTGGAAATGAGATTCTGGAGCTTCCCACAGAAAGAGGAGCAGACTGGATGGTTACCCACCCCTGACACTTTTAACAAGATTTAACTGTTGAGAGTTGTCAGGTTTTTTTTTCAGACGTTTTTCTTTTATTCACATTAAGACTTGTGATTTACAAAAACAAGTTTATTTATCACCGTTTGCATTAGGGATGCACGATATTGGATTTTTGGCCGATATGTTAAAACTTATTCGGCCGATAACCGATGCCGATATTTTATATACGTTCCTTTGTCAGAACATATTCCTCTTATTTAGGCTTATTTGCTACAAAAATTGCATAACAGCTGTAAGAGCTGGTGACATATATTCAATAACAGTCATATGATATGCATAGAACTTTAATGTACAGGTAGTCCTCGACTTACGACGTAGATCTGTTCCTACGCGGCGTCGTAAACCGATTTTCGACGTAAGTCGGAATATATGTACATAATTACATACTGCATCATATACATGTACAGTACTGTATTACCAAGCACTTAGCCTATCCTAACACAATACCCTACATAATTATCAAAAAACACATACCGTAAGTTTGGGAGCCATAATGAAGGGCAAAAAGAGTTAATGGCCTACCAGGATGCTGTTGACGCCGTTCTCCTCGGTCCATCCGCTGTACCTGTATTCCGTTTTCCGTTTACGACGTAAAACTAAGTTCACAGTACAGTACAGTATTCCTCCGCCGCTGCACCGCGTACAGTACAATATTTTCCACCGCTCCACTGTGTAAAGTACAATATTTTCCGCCGCTGCTTTATGTTTATGACGTAAAACCAGTCCATCTGCTGTATTCCACATTCCGTTTACGATGTAAAACATCGTTCACAGTACAGTTTTGTTGTTTTTTGAATGTCCAAAGGACAAGACTTAGCTTTTTTTAGAGAGTACAGTGCAATATGTATTCCTCCGCTGCTACGTTTACGATGTAAAACCGGTCCATCCGCAGTATTCCGCATTCAGTTTACGACATAAAACTGCGTACCGATAATTTTATTATTATTTTTTATGGGAGATGCGCGTTGTAACCACGAAACGTCGTAACTCGAGACCGTCGTAACCCGAGGACTACCTGTATATTAAATTAAAAGTGTTAAATGTTATTTATTAACATTAGTCTCTTGCTTTGCCGTCTCACTTGTGGAGGCTTGTTCCAGGTTCCAGCTGCAGTGTGGGATCCTCTGCACTCTTGTGCATGAAGGACAGACTTTTCAAGTTAAAAGTTTTTGTCCAATGTGCCGTAAGACTAATCATGCTAACAGGGCTAACACTTGACTCCAAATGTCTGTGGTAAAACTCATCCAAAAAGTTGTATATCGGCTATTAGCTTCTCAACGACGTCGGAAATGACGGCTTGTAACTCGGGTAAGGTTACGTCGGAAAAATGTCTCCAACTGCGGACGATGTAGCGAGGCTCATCGTAGTCCATAAATCTTCAGAATCCGACATCCTCACCAACGGAAAATAAAACTTCCAGACCGCCGACATTTTGAATATTCCTCTCCGCCATGAGATCGGGCAGGTGCATGTGACGTCATCGCATTGCGCTGCCGCTGCAGGCAAAAACAACGCCTTTGGGAGTGGTTATTTTAATGGAATGGCCGATATTGAACTTTAACCTAATATCGGCCGATACGATGCCATGCCGATAATATCGTGCATCAGTTTGCACAATTCAATGTGTTCTACCGATCCAGGAAATACATTAAAAGAAGAAATTAGATTATATTTTAACATAAAAATAAAAAACAAAATAGGACTTTAAACAAAAACTAATAAATGAAACTGAAAATCTAATTAAAATACTGTTTTTATTTTTTATAGGCAACTTGATTCAACCCTTCTGCTGCCCTAGGATCAGAAAGACCCACGGTGCCTCAAAGCTTAAGCCCGAGATACACTGAAGCGTCCTCCGTATACGCGCGTATACGCGCGTATTTTGTCCGTATGTTTTCGCTTCTATACTTCAGAAACTATCAGCTTTCAAATGCTCACGTTCTCCTTGTTGTAATATGAGCAGCTGCACACGGAGGGGACTCAACTGAGCTCGCTGATTGGTCACTTGCTGACACGCCTACTGAAATGATTGACAGGCAGCTTTCACTCAGCTCATGTAGCTCGCTTGAAGACCGCGGCGGTGTTCTCATGCGGTGTTTCTACTATATATGTTATAAAAAGTTCTCTCAGAAATAAAAATAATAACAGGGAGTGCTTTTCCTGCAGCACACAGCCCACCAGGGATATTTAAAACATCGCGCACCCAGGTAGGACCTGAATTCATTCATTTCATTCATCGAGTGAACGGAGGAAGAAGCGATTACTTGACTTTAGGCAAAAAAACAAAAGAAAAGGCCCGATCAGCGATAAAGAAGGGGAATTTATTTCATTTGTGTAACATACAAAACAGTCCGGCGCCGGGGAAGTTTATGGTCAGACACCGCGTACCGCGCACGCGGACGTAAAAAAAAAGCTTTGCGCGTACATGCCCTGAGGGGCTACGCGGGGCTACGCTTTTGCCTTGACGTACGTATGCTGCGTATAGGCGTACCGTGAGGACGCTCGAGTGTATCTCGCCCTTAAGGCCTCCCGGGGCTGTTTGACTCTAGGGCAGCAGGAGGGTCAAGAAACCAACAGTTTCTGTACGTCTCAGTTGGTTCCAGAGTTTAGGAGAACAGAATCTAAACAACATTAAAAAAAAATCAACAAAATTAGTCAAACTGTGTGAAAAATAGTTGCCATTGACATTTATGGTGTTTTGGTGAAACGAGTCCAGTCCCGTTTGGATCCACAGCTCAGACTTCTCATCAGAACCATCATTCAGAGTTTTAAACGGGTCACAGAAAGTTGGACGTCACAGAACTGAACTGCGGTGTTTGACGTCGTCAACGGTTTCTGCACAGTCACAGTTTAAAAGTTGGAGAAGAGTTTTCCATGTAGTGTGACGTCACGCAAACTTTAGAGCTTTCTAATCTTTACAGACAAACATGAATCTGTTTTTATTTATTTAGTGTGTTTTATTGTTTTTCTTGTCTTTTCTGCTGGTGTGTCTGCGTTTAGGTCTTGTTTCACACTGAGCCTGACGTTTCCATGAAAACATAGTTTATTTTGTCTTCTTTCACCCAGTTTGGCTCTAATGGTTTTCTCTCAAATCCCACCAGAAATTGCCCGCCCCAAAATCTCTTTTACCATATTTACAAAATAAAGCAGCAGTTTCATAAAAAAGTCATGTAAGTTTTTCACAGCGATATTTTTGTGATGCTTACTTGCTACTCTGCATTTCTGCCTGTCTGAAAACTGAGGCGTGTGGTTACCATGGTAACCTTATCGAGGCACTTTCAGCAGCTTTAACAGTTTACTCTTCTTCTACAGTCGATTCTTCAAAACATCGGCCAGTCCGCTCAGATCATCACGAAATGAAGCCCCAACTCAGGATTTGGTTTCAGAGACGACAGCTGACGGACGTCGGCCGCTCATCAACAAATCATCGTAGCGCCTGATGATTGCACCTGCCTTTAACATGAGAGCAGGTAAAGGGAACCAGCAGTGACCTTTGGCTGCTTTTATGTCTGTGTTGTAAAGATGAGCCGAAGGTGAGGCTGCCTCTGGTGAAGCAACATGGAGTCCAGCAGTCGGCTTCAGGCCAGTCTCATTTTGTTGGTTTGCGTTACCTGCAGCTTCGGCCAACAAATCAGGAACGGTGAGTTGCAGTTAGTTTGTTGTGGATGGCAAATATTATCATTGTTTTATAGTTTATTATTATGTGGTTGGAGGGAAAATGCGTACATGTGGTTTTAAACTCGAAGCAACTGAAGTTCAAGCTGTCGGCAGAAAAACTGAAGGAATTACATTTTCTGCAAAAATACAGCGCGAGGAGCTGAACAACTGCGAAATGTGATGAACAAGCCGAAGCTAAGTTTAAGCTAATAAAAGCAAAACACTAAAAGCCAAATGTAGGGAACATTTAGCTAAATGTAGCAAAATGTTAGTTAAAAACTAAAAATAACAAAAGCCTACCTAAAAGTATTAACTACAAGTAGGCCCGTCACAATAACACATTTTGCTGGGTGATTAATTGTCTCAGAAATTATTGTGATAAACGATAATATTATTTGAAATTTGTAAATAATTAGTATTTGTCAAATTTAATAAAAAATGTTTGTTAATTTTTGCGTGTAGTACATTTTTTTGATCACCGGATGACAGTATAAGACTGTTTGAACTGAAGGATGGATAGTGAGGGAGTGAGTGTCTCTGTAAGAAAATGGGAGGGAGACCCCTTGACGTGACATGGGCTGTCTCATTCCTTTTTTTTTTTTTCGGTTCTCAAAGTGGCGGACACTCTGTGTGGTTCAAGCTCTTTAGCATTTTTCGCACAAAGCTTTTAATAAAAAATAAAGTTCTCAGCTTCTTTTTTCAGAGAAAAACTACTTTTTACACGAAGGCACGGGTTTCAACCATGAATTTTGGAGCTTCAACAAGACGGAGGTTTTCTTCCCGAGGTCATTCTGTTAGCTTAGCTAGTAGCTGAGCTGCTTTTAATGATCCAAAAGTGTGATTTTTGACTGCTAAAACAGATTTTAAAGAAATAAGAGAATGGGAGGGGTCATTGAAGAGACTGGAGTTGAGCTTTTTTTCATCCAGTGTCTTCAGTAGAAAAAGAGACGAAGAAACCTTAAAGCCGATAAATGAAAATGAGGTTGATAATTTTCATTCATCATGTGATTAACTGATTTATTGTTTATTGCGACAGGCCAGCTAAAACTATAAAAATAAAAAAAATTGCAAAAAGTTAACGGGTTAACACTAGATATGTTCAAATGTAAGAATTTAACTGAAAGTAGCAAAATGCTAATTATGTAGCAACAGTCTAGCTAAAACATTAAAATAGCAGAGGCCTAGCTAAAATCAAAAGGCTAGCTACAAGATAAAGGTATCAAAAGGCAGACTAAAAGTGGGGAATGGCTAGAGCTATTCTTGTTGTTATTAGCTCTAACAACCAATAGAAGTGAAAGATAAGCTAAAAGCCAAATGTAGTACAGGTAAAAATCTAGCTAAAGGAAACAAATTGGTAGCCATAGTGCAAAATGCTAGTTAAGTGGCAAAACTCTAGCTAAAAACATAATAATAATAATGAATTCAATTTATAACGCACTTTTCATTAATGAAAATCTCAAAGTGCTAAAATTTACATAAAAAGAGTGAAACATTACCTAAAAGATATCTGGAGTAAAAGTCTGTCTAAAAGTAGCTAAATGCTAACTAAGTGGCAAAATGCTAGCTAATGTAGCAGAACAGTAGCTGAGTTGCAAAAGTTCTACCTAAAAATAAGCTAGCTATTTAAAAATATTAAAAATGTTAGTTTAAAAACTAAAAATAACAAAAGCCTACCTAAAAGTGTCCGAAGGCTAGCTAGAAACTAAAGGTAGCGAAAGGCTTGCTAAAAGTGGCGAAAGACTAGCTAATAGCTGAAGGGGTTAGCACTAGCTAAAAGCCCAATGTAGAAAAAAAATCTATCCAAAAGTAGCAAAAACAATTACTGTACCGTAAATGTTAGTCAAGTAGAAAATGCTAGTTTAAAAAAACGCAAGCTAAAATTATTTTAAAAAAAAATCTAATAGCAAAACGTTTCAAAAAAGTATTAAATGGTGGAAGCTAAAAGTAGCAAGAGGCTGGCTAGAAGTGGCAAAAGGCTTTCCAGAAGCTGGAAGTAGCTGAAGAGTGTAGCTTTTAGTTGAGGACTACCGTAGTTATTTTTCAGGGAGCCACAGTTGCTGGAAGCCAACAGGTCGGGGCCGGACGTTTAGCAGTTATAGTCATTAATTTTATTTAATGTTTTAAAATCTAATTTTCTTTTAAACAAACTCATCAGCGGGCAGGACTGAGCTCACCTGTGGGCCCATGTGGCCCCCGAGCTCAGCCAGTGCTTTGGAAGAAGAGATTTCAATGTGATTCTGTGGGAAAACGTTTGTAAATCAATATTTCTGTAGCTGAACGCAGCAGAATAACATGTCAGAATTATGATCGTTTAATGAGTCGACCCCGATAATGATCAGTAACGCCCCTCTGCTTCTGCTATCTTCTGTTTATGATCCACTAAAGGACTCATGGTGTCCATAAACCAGAGCTGCTTTCGATGTTTGCAGGACCTGCTCTGAAAATGGACCAGGCTCTGCTCACGTTTCACAACCAGCTGAACGAACCGGTGCACGTTTTCTACACGACAGATTTCTGCTACAAGGTGAGTTCTGTGTCCACCACTCAGAACCGGAACAATCCGCTCAGGTTACCGAGGCTGACACTGACACAGGAGGAACACCACTGGACGGCAGGACGCTAGCTAAAACCTATACATCCATTTTCTTCCACTGGGTCGCGGGGGTAGCAGCCTAAGTAGGGAGGCCCAGACTTCCCTCTCCCCAGCCACTTGGAGCAGCTCCTCTGGGGGAATCCCAAGGCGTTCCCAGGCCAGCCGAGAAACATAGTCCCTCCAGCGTGTCCTGGGTCTTCCTCTGGGTCTCCTCCCGGTGGGACATGCCCGGAACACCTCACCAGGGAGGCGTCCAGGAGGCATCCTAACCAGATGCCCGAGCCACCTCAACTGGTGGCTAAAAGCTAAAAGAAGCTACATGTTAGCTAAAAAGGAGCAAAACGTTAGCTAAAAGAAACAAACCTTAGCTGAATGGAGCAAAAGTAATTTAAAAGGATTGAATGTAAGCTAAAAAGCAAAACATCAGTTGAAAGAAGCATATTGTTAGCTGAAAGGAGGAAAATGTTAGCTGAAAAGAGCAGAACGGTAGCTAAAAGAAGCAAAATATTTGCTTGAAAGCTAAATGGAACAATTGCTGGCAAAAAAACAAAACTAGCGAGATGCTAGCTAAAAGCCCTATCTAGAAACTTTTTTTTTCATTCATTCAACCTTTATTTAGTCAGGTAAATCTTTTGAACCTCATGGGCTCATTTACGAAAGCGACCTGCTAAAACTAAAGAACAATGAACAGCAGTGATAGAATTTCATTAAACAATAAACAAACAAACAATAAACAATAGAAAACAAAAAGAGAGAAAAAAACAAAAGATTTTTTTTTTTTTTTTTAACAAAGTATCAAAAAACTAGCAAAACATTATAAGGTAGACGTATAAAATCAAAGACAGGAACAAATCTGCATTGGTTTTTGCCAGGATTCCAACAGATTCTGAAAACCATTTAGAGAAGTCAAGGTCGAGAGCTTCAGATCTTTTTGTAAGATATTCCATGAAGCAGGAGCGGAGTTAGCCTGGTTGAAACCAGACCCATGTCCTTCACTTCGCTTTGGACTAGGGTCTGGCATCTCTCCCATAGACAAACGATTTCTCCGTTAGATTTTTGAATGGACCAATCAGAGAACAGAAGGCGGAGTTTTGTTAGTTTAGCCTGGCGAGGTCCAGGCTATCAGATAAATTGCTCAGAAACCACTCGGTGGATATTTTTTCTGCCACCAGTGTGTAATTATATGTCTTTAATTTACTGACTGTTGGCCTAGATGAAACATTTGAGATAAAATTCGATTTTTTATCATTTATTTTCGTAGCGCACCCGAGGCTGTTTGGAAAATATCAAACCGAAACTATTTAAATCCAGCAGATTTGACCATTTCGTGAATTGATTTAGGAACTGTTAAGCTCAGGAACACTTCTGATATAACGTCAGCTAAGAAATATATTTTTTATCAGCAGAGAAATAATAGTTTTTTACCTTGTTTTGATGAAAATTCCTTCGTGGCGGCAGCCATTTTGAATGACGACGTCAGTCGACGTCGTTCAAAACTCCGCCTTCTGTTCTCTGATTGGTCCGGTCAAAACCTACCGGAGATATCCTTGTCTATGGGACAAGTCCCAGACTGTGCAGTGAAGGGAAATGAGAATTGAGCGGAGCTGTGCAGGAAGGCGAGGGCCAGGCTAGAGCGGAGTAGGAGAAGGCCCTTTTTCCAAGTTCAGTCCTCACTGACGGAACACTGCAGGTAATCATGTCCTGAGAGCGCACGCTGTAGCTGCACTCACAAAGACATGTAGGAGGAGATGTATGAGGGCAGCAGACCAAGAAGTGATTTAAAGATGAAAATGTACCAGTGGAAGAGTCTGCGTGAGGTTAATGATGTCCAGTTAACCAGTGAATACAGGGTGCAGTGGTGGGTACGATAATCACAACCAGTTATGAATCTTAGTGCACCATGATAGACAACATCCAACATCCGCAGGGTGCTTGTAGGAGCATTCATGTAGAGAATGTCACCGTAATCAATGGAGGGAAGGAAAGTCACAGATACAAGGCGTTTCCTAACATTCAGTGATAGACATGATCTGTTTCTGAAAAAGAAACCCAGTTTAACTTTCAATTTCTTCACTAGGTTTTCCACGTGGAGTTTAAAAGAGAGATGTGAATCGACCAGGATACCCAGATATTTATAGGAATCAACAAACTCAATAGGGACACCATTTGAGGATAAAATCAGAGGTCCGTTAATAATGTGGATGGAGGTCTGCCCCTGCGAGGAGCTTGGGCCGTAACAACCTGATCATCTGGCATAACATGAGCTGGTTTAAGCCTATCAATACAGACAGTCTCAGACAGAAACTTGCTAGCAAGAAGGAGCAAAATGTTTGCTAAAAGCGGCTAAATGTTAGCTAAAAGCCAAAACTATCAAATATAAAGCTAAAAATTCAAAAGCAGCAGAATGGTAGCTAAAAGGTTGTTTGAAGATAACATTTGCAATAGCTAAAAGTAGCATAAGAATGTATAGAAGCTACAAATATCAAAATTATGCATAAAAGCTAGTAGGTAAAGGTTAAATGTACCAACATGCTAAAAGCTAAACATAAAACATGCTAGCTAAAAGCAAAAGATTAGGTAAAAGCTAGAAGTAGCAAAAGTATAGTTTAAAGCTAAATGTAGCTAAAGATTTGTTAAAAGCTTAAAGCAGCAAAAGATTAGAGCTAAAAGCAGCAAAAGATTAGTTTAAAGCTAAAAGCAGGAAAATATTAGGTTAAAGCTAAATGTAGCTAAAGATTATTTAAAGCTAAATGTAGCTAAAGATTAGTTAAAAGCTAAATGTAGCTAAAGAGAAGTTAAAGGCTAAAAGCAGGAAAAAGTTTAAAGCTAATTGTAGCTA
>JBBPBX010042385.1:5215-28425 GCA_038048925.1 Garcialebias charrua
TATATATATATATTTATATATATATATATATATATATATATATATATATATATATATATATATATATATATATATATATATATATATATATATATATATATATATATATATATATATATATATATATATATATATATATATATATATATATATATATATATATATATATATACTGTAGTATGTATTATTACAGTATCTGAATATGTATACATAATGTGTGTGTGCATCTTTGGTTGTATCTTGCTAAACATATATTAAAGTACAGTATTGTATTCCACCAAAATTATTTAAATATGCTAAACTATACGTTCCTATACATGCAGTTTTAATAGCTGTATGCCTAAAATTTAAATATGTGACAATAGCATTACTATTCAGCGTGTTATGATTGATTAAATGCGCTGATACTTTATTGTGCCAGCCAAATATATAAGGCTGAGTGGAGCGGTAGACAGCGCCAAGATGGCCGCCCTAAATCTCGTCGAGAGCGGGCCATGCGGTATCTAGTGTTCTATATATGATATCTATGGGCGCTCGCCTCCTGGAGGGCGGGGCCACAGCGGAGCCCCGCCTCCTCCAGGCTGTTGTCGTCGTCACCCGCCGGGGCTCAGTTCGGAATCGGAACCGGAGCAGCTCGTTTCTCACGAGCAGCCAGGCCGTCGCTGTACGTGCCGCGGGAGGAGTCCCGTCGTGGTGAACAGCATGGAGGACGACGGAGTGGACGAGCGCTCTCCGCTGCTGTCGGAACCCAACTCCGAGAACGTGACCCCCAACGCTCCCCCGTACCTGCAGGACCCAAGTCCCCGAGGTAAACACGAGCAGCGGAGCTCCCTCTGCCTGTGTGCGGCTGAATCTGTTGAGCGTTTCAGGGCGGGTCGGGTTTGAGAGCGAAAAACGGTCCAGCTGCGGCTGAGGAGAAGAGAGGCCTGCACCAAAACACCAGCTGCTGCTTGAAATGCTGACACGACCCCCCCTCGAGATGTTCCTGCAGGCTAACAATGAGGATGAGGAGAAATCCTCCACAGATGTGGGCCTTCAACTGATGATGGAGGAGAGGGGAGCCTTTTGTTGCCAGATGTGTCAAGAAACAAGGAAGATGGCTGCTGTTAGTTTGCTTGTTTACATGGGGGTGGAGCTGGGAACAACAAATAATGAATCTCTGTTGTTTCATCTTTGATCAGACTCTGCTCTGATCATGTTCACAGTTAAAGTGGCATCAAAAGGAAAATTCACTTCAAGCCTGGCTGAGAAAACATGACCACGCACGTGCACATTCTGCTTCTCTGGCTTTAAATTCTGCTTGAGGTTTTACTTCACCCTGTCTGCAGACTGGATTATTTGATCATTCCACTATGAGTTCAGCCAATTTGCAAAACTGGATTAATTTAGTCTTCATTGTCAAAAATAATCTGCTGCATGACAACAATGTTCAGCATTTTGACGTTTTGTTGTTGTTGTTGTTGTTGTTGTTGTTGTTGTTGTTGTTGTTGTTGTTGTTGTTGTTGTTGTTGTTGTTGTTTTTGCAGTTGAACTACACAATTAGTTAAATGCCAGCATTGAACCCTTATTATTATTATTATTTTAAAACAGTTTTTAAATTAAATTTGGAAGTGAGAAACGAACCGATCATTTTAGTTTACACTGAGACTTTTGTTTTGTACAACCAAAACAAAATAAACCCCAAAAATCAGAGCTGAGGGGAAGTGAAGTCTGGTGTCCTCGAACCACTCGCATCAAAATGTGCAGAAACATAACGATGTAACAAAATGACAGTTTTAACATGATAAACACATTTCAGCTGATAATCCAAGCCGTTTCACTGTCTGACAGCAGCGTCTTTCAGAACACAACAACAATAATAACAATCATAATAACAATTACTTTCTCTGAATGTGAAGTTTGAATGATGAGTGCTGAATGGTTTTGTTGAAATTTGCTGAAGAAGCTGAGCTTGAGTTGTTAAAGCTTAAAGATACAGAACACTAGCTAAAAGCTAAAAAGGAGCATAACAATAATTTATCTTAAGCCAAATGTAGCCCAAATAAACCCCCCAAAAACAGCTAGGAAGGAAAAGTACCAAAACACCAGCTAAAAGTACCAAAACACCAGCTATGAGCTAAAAGTAGTAAAAGGTTGAAAGTAAAATTTAGGTAAAAGGTTAGCTAAAAGGTATAAGTACAGGTAGCTAGAAACTAAAAGTAGTGAAAGGCTAACTAAAAACAGCAAAATGCTAGTTAAAAGCAACTAAAGGTTAGCTAAAAGCAGCAAAATGCCAGCTAAAATCAGCGAAACACTAGCAAAAGCAACTAAAGGTTGGCTATAAACAAAAATGCCAGCTAAAAGAAGCAAAATGCTATCTAAATGCAACTAAAGGTTAGCTAAAAGCAACAAAATTCTAGCTAAAATCAACTAAAGGATAGCTACAAGCACTACTTTTAACTAAAAGCACCTAAAGGTTAGCTAAAAGCAACAAAATGCCAGATAAAAGTAACTAAAGGTTAACTAAAAGCAACTAAAGGTTAGCTAAAAGCAACAAAATGCCAGATAAAAGTAACTAAAGGTTAACTAAAAGCAACTAAAGGTTAGCTAATAGCAGCAAAATGCCAGATAAAAGCAGCTAAAGGCTAACTTAAAGCAACAAAATGCCAGATAAAAGCATCAAAATGCTAGCAAAAGCAACTAAATTTTAGCTAAAGCATCAAAATAGTGAAAAGCAGCAATAGTCTGGTTAGAAGATAAAAATAGTAAAAGGCTTGCTAAAAGCTACAGCAGCAAAATAATAGCTAAAAGTAGCAAAAGTTCAGCTAGTCATGCGAATTTTAAATTTTTTTTTTTTACCATAATCTTTGAGGTTTTCTAATGAAGATAAATTTCATGGAATTTAACATCGTCTTCAGTTTGAGTCATAGAGCCAAACTTCAGCAGCAGCTGGACACAAACTGTTCCGTTGTTTTAGAAACCTCTTTAAAAACACTAGAAGCCAAACACAGCTGGTGTCTTGGTACAAGCTGGTGGTTTAGCTGTTCTTCATAGACCACGAGTGCCGCAGCCATCGACCCGGGCAGCTTCAGGGTAGTAGGACGGTGGCTGCATGTTGCTTCTTCTCGTCTTACCTCGGATGACTGCAAGTCAAAACCTTTGATTGTAGTATTCAGTTTCAGATGTGCATTAGGAAGTTGATGCACAGAGCCAAGAGAAACAGGTCTCAGATAACTGTGGCTGAGGTTTTTTCATTTAAATTGCTTAATAACCTCCTTCATAATGTTAAATGAAAATGGTAAACTTGGTAGATTTGTTTGGTGGCTTTTTAGGTTAATGGATTATTTTTTGTTCAATTATAAAATATGATTCTATTATTTTGTCAAGATTTTATGACCTGAAATTTATCTTTAAAAAAGAACCCCTAAACAACTAAAGGTTAGCTAAAAGCAGCAAAATACCAACTAAAAACTAAAAGCTAACTGAAAGTAACAAAATGCCAGCTAAAATCAACTAAAGATTAGTTAAAGCAACTGAAGGTTAGCTACAGTGGTGGGCTCCGACCGCTAGGGAGCGCTAATGCGCTAATCCGCTTATAGCGTAGCTAAATAATCTGTTAGCTTTACAGCGGATTGACTAAGTTTTATAATTCATAAGCGGATTTGTGCTATTTTTATTTAAAATGCAGTACCGCTAATAACTAATTATCTATCAGTAAAAACGAAATAACGTATTTACGAGCTCGGACGACAGCTAACAGACTATATCCTGTCAGCGCCGGATGTGGTCCGTGACAAAAAAGCGTCCCCCTCAGTCTCTTGGTGTGTGCTCTCTCTATAGCAGTTAGCAGCCAGTGTGTTACTCTGCAGCCTTATTGCTTGTTTTCGAAGAGTCAGACGAAGACTTTTTAACATGGAGGGTGAACTTGTGGATGTTTCTCAGCGGCCTACGCGACGCGTCTGGATTTAAAAATAGAAGTTCGCCACATTAGCACTCTTCAAAATGGCGTCCGCGACGGCCAAAGAAGCCAGGATTTTACAACAAAACACGGTAAAACAATTATTTCTTTGCTGAGAAAAAATATATTTCATAGCTGACGTTATAGCACAAGTTTTTCTGAGCTTGAGAGTTTCACGAAATGGTCAAATCTGCTGGATTTAAAAAAGTAGTTCACCATTAGCACTCTTCAAAATGGCGTCCGCGACGGCCACAGAAATTAAGAACATAAAATAGCTGACAGGGCAGCAAACTTACATACTCAGGGAATCACAAGGAACTCAGGAGACAGAGGCAACAGGAGACAATGCCAGGACAACGATAAACACAGAGATACAGACTTATTTTTGATTTGATGTTTATTCATTCATTTTAAAAGAACAATACAAAACAGTTTCATCAGATACAAGGATGAATAGACTTTTAGCTGAATGGATGGATGGATAGACAGTTAGCTGAATGGATGGATGGATGAATAGACAGTTAGCTGAATGATGGATGAATAGACAGCTGAATGGCTGGATAGATGGATGAATAGACAGTTAGCTGAATGGATGGATGAATAGACAGTTAGCTGAATGGATGGATGAATAGACAGTTAGCTGAATGGATGGATGGATAGACAGTTAGCTGAATGGATGGATGGATAGACAGCTGGATGGATGAATGGATGGATGAATAGACAGTTAGCTGAATGGATGGATGGATAGACAGTTAGCTGGATGGCTGGTGGATGGATGGATGAATAGACAGCTGAATGGATGGATGAATAGACAGTTAGCTGAATGGCTGGATGAATAGACAGTTATCTTAATGGATGGATGAATAGACAGTTAGCTGAATGGATGGATGAATAGACAGTTAGCTGAATGGATGGATGAATAGACAGTTAGCTGGATGGATGGATGAATAGACAGTTAGCTGAATGGATGGATGGATAGACAGTTAGATGGATGGATGAATGGATGGATGAATAGACAGTTAGCTGAATGGATGGATGAATAGACAGTTAGTTGAATGGATGGATGGATAGACATGCTGAGAAACTCGTCCATGCCTTTGTCTCCTCCAGGCTCGACTACTGCAACTCCCTGTTTATTGGTATCCCTGGCAAAAACCTTCAGAAACTTCAATACATTCAAAACAGTGCAGCAAGGATTCTGTTGAGAGTTCGTAAATTTGAACATATTACACCCATTCTCCATAACCTCCATTGGCTTCCTGTCACCTACAGAATTCAGTACAAAACTGCTCTCATTACCCATCAATGCTTGCACGGCACTTCACCTGACTATCTAAAGGACATTCTTGCACCATATTCATCCACCCGGTCTCTACGATCACAGAACAGTAATTTACTTCATATTCCTCGGACCAAATTGAGGACCATGGGAGACCGAGCATTCTGTGTGGCTGCCCCCCGCCTGTGGAACTCCCTCCCTGACGACCTGAGAGCTCCACAGTCACTGGTTGACTTTAAAAGCAGCATAAAGACCTTTCTTTTTAAGCAAGCCTATTCTGCCTCCACATGATTTTATCTTTGATCTTAGCTGATATCATTATTGATTTTACTTGATTTTATCACTTGTTTTATTTTATTTATTTTTTAAGCAAGCCTAATCTGCATCCACATGATTTTATCTTTGATCTTAGTCGATATTATTATTGATTTTATTTGATTTTATCACTTGTTTTATTTTGATCTTTGCTTTGTTACACTTTGTAGCACTTTGAGATTTTTATTAATGAAAAGTGCATTATAAATGGAATTCATTATTATTATTATTATTAGCTGGATGGCTGGCTGGATGGATGGATGGATGAATAGACAGTTGAATGGATGGATGAATAGACAGTTAGCTGAATGGCTGGATGAATAGACAGTTATCTTAATGGATGGATGAATAGACAGTTAGCTGAATGGCTGGATGAATAGACAGTTATCTTAATGGATGGATGAATAGACAGTTAGCTGAATGGATGGATGAATAGACAGTTATCTTAATGGATGGATGAATAGACAGTTAGCTGAATGGATGGATGAATAGACAGTTAGCTGAATGGATGGATGAATAGACAGTTAGCTGGATGGATGGATGGATGAATAGACAGTTAGCTGAATGGATGGATGAATAGACAGTTAGCTGAATGGATGGATGAATAGACAGTTAGCTGGATGGATGGATGAATAGACAGTTAGCTGGAATGGATGGATGAATAGACAGTTAGCTGAATGGATGGATGAATAGACAGTTAGCTGGATGGCTGGATGGATGATCTTTAACAAGTTCTAAAATCATTAAAATTTAACCTCAGCTTGTGCCTCTGACCCAACAGAACCTCCTTCAGCAGCAGAATCCTCTGTGGTTCTCTGACTTCATCAGTCTCTCTCCTGGTTCTGGAGGAGTTCTGACCCACTCTTCTTTCCATTGTTGCTTCAGTTCTTTGAGGTTTCTGCTCAGCTCTCTGAAGGTCCCACCTTCAGGTTCAGGTTCTGGACTCTGACTGGGCCGTTGATTTGATTTGATGTTTATTCATTCATTTTAAAAGAACAATACAAAACAGTTTCATCAGATACAAGAATACAAGTAGGATAAAATGAAAGGAGCAGAAAGAAGATGAAATCTTATTATATCTGCCCCTTATTTCACAGTTTGTTCAACCAATGATAACCTTCAAACTACATCACAAAATGAATAACTCTACTTAATTTTTCTAACTGTAATACACAAACTACATCACAAAATGAATAACTCTACTTAATTTTTCTAACTGTAATACACAAACACACTAAGCTACATCATAAGTACAACATAAGTGTAATACACAAACACACTAAGCTACATCATATATAGTTTTTGAGCAAGTCCTTTTTGACCTTTTTCTTAAATGTATACATTGATTTTGCATTTTTAACATCACTCTCCAGAACATTCCACAATCCAACTCCCTGAATTGAGGTAGACCGTCCCTTTAAGCTGGTTCTGAATTGTGGTTTGATGAATATCTGTCCCTTTGAGATTGTAATAACTTTGTCTAAATTTCTTTGGATATTTAAAGGTAATGTGTTATTATGAGCCCTATACATCAAAAAAGGCGTTCAATACAGGATCAACTGGACTTTATTATCAAATAAAGTCCAGTTGATCCTGTATTGAACGCCTATTTTGATTTTATCATGTCCTGGACGACTGAGAATCTTCACCAGCATAGAGCCCTATACATAACTGATAAAATACTATATTCTACCAATTCCTGGAATTTCAATAAATTTAGCTGAAGAAACAAGGTGTTTGATGGGTGACTGAAATGTTTTCTGGTGATTACTCTTACAGCTCTCTTTTGTAAAATAAAAACAGGCTTTGTAATTGTTTTGCACGCTTTTCCCCAAACCTCAATACAATAGATTAAATGTGGAACAATGATTGTGTTATACAACATATACAGAGCTTTATCAATTAAAAAATCCCTGACTTTATATACAGGTACATGAACACACAGCATGACAATCACAAACACCTGGACAACAAAATGGAGGAGATAAGCAAGACAATTAACAGAGAGACCAGGGAGTGTAGGGATGGGGACCCACCACCTGAGAGCAACATGCTTACAACTGTTATCTTGAAGTTCTAGGGTGTAGAGAGCCACAGAAACGGTTATGGTAGGCCGGATTTGGCCCACGGGCCTTGAGTTTGACACATGCGATCTAGTGGTACTAAAAGTAACAAAAGAAGAAAAAAAAAACAGCCAAATATGTCTGCAGTTTAGCTAACAGACTTTGGAATGGGTACATTTTGTCCTTGTCAAACCTGTTGAAGAGAACCAAACTAAATACTCTGAAACTCAAACAACTTACTGTATAACAGTTCATGCACCGCTAGTTGGCAGTGTAGTGCAAATATTGCATAACTTGCTGCTACCAATTGTTGAATTTAATTAGCGGATTAGAATTAGCTTCCCCTAATTTTCACAAGACATTAGTGCTTTTGAAATTGCGGACCTAAATAAATTAATTAGTGCTTTAGAAATAGCGGAACTAATTTTTGGATTAGCGTTGCCCACCACTGGTTAGCTAAAAGCAACTAAAGATTAGTTGAAAGCAATTAAAGGTTACCAGTAGTTGAAAGTAACTCAAGGTTAGCTAAAAGCAACAAAATGCTAGCTAAAAGCAACTAAAGGTTAGTTGAAAGCAACTAAAGGTTGGCGAAAAAAACAAAATGCTAGCTAAAAGCAACTAAAGGTTAGTTGAAAGTAACTCAAGGTTAGCTAAAAGCAGCAAAATGCTAGCTAAAAGCAACTCAAGGTTAATTGAAAGCAACTCAAGGTTAGCTAAAAGCAGCAAAATGCTAGCTAAAAGCAACTCAGGGTTAGTTGAAAGCAACTCAAGGTTAGCTAAAAGCAACAAAATGCTAGCTAAAAGCAACTAAAGGTTAGTTGAAAGCAACTAAAGGTTAGCTAAAAGCAACAAAATGCTAGCTAAACGCAACTAAAGGTTATTTGAAAGCAACTAAAGGTTAGCTAAAAGCAGCTAAATGCTAGCTAAAAGCAACTAAAGTTTATTTGAAAGCAACTAAAGGTTAGCTAAAAGCAGCAAAATGCTAGCTAAAAGCAACTAAAGGTTAGTTGAAAACAACTCAAGGTTAGCTAAAAGCAACAAAATGCTAGCTAAAAGCAACTAAAGGTTAGTTGAAAGCAACTCAAGGTTAGCTAAAAGCAGCAACATGCTAGCTAAAAGCAACTAAAAGTTAGTTGAAAGCAACTAAAGGTTAGCTAAAAGCAGCAAAATGCTAGCTAAAAGCAACTAAAGGTTAGATGAAAGCAACTCAAGGTTAGCTAAAAGCAGCAAAATGCTAGCTAAAAGCAACTAAAGGTTAGTTGAAAACAACTCAAGGTTAGCTAAAAGCAACAAAATGCTAGCTAAAAGCAACTAAAGGTTAGATGAAAGCAACTCAAGGTTAGCTAAAAGCAGCAAAATGCTAGCTAAAAGCAACTAAAGGTTACCGTAGTTGAAAATACATAAAACCCAATATTCTAACATAGAAAAATTGCATTCCTTTAGAATCTAAACCGTGAGGTGCACCCTTTGAAAAAGATGCAGAATGATTGGGTTTCTGTTTCTGCTGCTGCTGCTAAAAGTCGTATTTTGTGTGTTTTCTCCTCAAAGCTGAACTACCTCCTCCTTACACGGCCATCGCCAGCCCCGATACCAGCGGAGTGCCCGTCATCAACTGCCGCGTCTGCCAGTCCATCATCAACCTGGACGGGAAGCTGCATCAGCACGTGGTCAAGTGCACCGTCTGCAACGAAGCTACAGTAAGTGAGACTGGTGTTGACAATTGAAACATTTATCACCCCTCTTCTTTCCTGCTGTAATATCACATTTGGTAACCCACTTGCTTCTGTATTGGTGTTCTGCAGGATTTAGCATGAAAAAAGGTACCATTTCTCAAGAATCTGCGTCAGTTCTTTGACTGATTGGGAGTACAAAGTAATAAAACCTTTCACTGACTGTAACCACTGTCTCTCATCATTTTTGGAGAAAAGTGCTTTTAAGGCTCGATTTATTTCCACAACAGACCACAAGGTGGATTGTAAAGTTTCTGCTTAGGAAATAAATAAGAAAAGGGCTGCATATGCTGCATTTTCACTCTGAGGTTCAGGAGTTGACCTCAACAGCACAAAACACCAGCTAAAAGTAACAAAACATCAGCTATGAGCTAAATGTAGTAAAAGGCTAGTTAGAAGTAAAATGTAGGGAAAAGGTTAGCTAAAAGGAAAAAGTAGCTAATTGTAGCTAAAAGCTATAAGTAGTGAAAGGCTAACTAAAAGCAGTAAAATGCTAGCTAAAATGGTAAATGGAGCTTACTTATATAGCACTTTCCAGCCCCCTATAAGGGCCCCCAAAGCGCTTCACAGTACCAGCCATCCACCCATTCATACACACATTCATACACCGGTAGCGGTAGTCCGCCATGCAAGGCGCTGCCATTTGCCATTTACCAAAATGCCAGCTAAAAGAAGCAAAATGCTAGCTAAGATCATCTAAAGGTTAGCTAAAAGCAACTAAAGGTTACCTAAAAGCAGCAAAATGCCAGCCAAAAACTGAAAGCTAACTAAGAGCAACAAAATGCCAGCTAAAAGCAGCAAAATGCTAGCTAAAAGCAACTAAAGGTTAGTTAAAAGCAGCAAAATACTAGCTAAAATCAACTAAAGGTTAGCTAAAAGCAACTAAATGTTAGCTAAAAGCAACCAAAGGTTAACTAAAAGCAGCAAAATGTCAGCTAAAAACTAAAAGCTAACTAAAAGCAACAAAATGCCAGATAAAAGCAGCAAAATGCTAGCTAAAAGCAACTAAAGGTTAGTTAAAAGTAGCTAAATGCTAGCTAAAAGCAACTAAAGGTTCGTTAAAAGCAGCAAAATGCTAGCTAAAAGCAACTAAAGGTTAGTTAAAAGTAGCAAAATGCTAGCTAAAAGCAACTACAGGTTAACTAAAAGCAAAAAATGCCAGCTAAAAGCAGCAAAATTCTAGCTAAAAGCTACTAAATGTTAGATAAAAGCAGCAAAATGCCATCTAAATGAAACTAAAGGCTAACTAAAAACAACTAAAGGTTAGCTAAAAGCAACAAAATTTTAGCTAAAAACAACCAAAGGTTAGCTAAAAGTAGAAAAATGCCAACTAAAAACTAAAAGCTAACTAAAAGTAACAAAATGCCAGAGAAAATCAACTAAAGATTAGTTTAAAGCAACTGAAGGTTAGCTAAAAGCAACTCAAGGTTAGCTAAAAGCAACTCAAGGTTAGCTAAAAGCAGCAAAATGCTAGCTAAAAGCAACTAAAGTTTAGTTAAAAGCAACTAAAGGTAGTTGAAAGCAACTAAAGGTTAGCTAAAAGCAACAAAATGCCATCTAAAAGCAACTAAAGGTTAGTTGAAAGCAACTAAAGGTTAGCTAAAAGCAACTAAAGGTTAGCTAAAAGAAACTAAAGGCTAACTAAAAGCAACAAAATGCCAGCTAAAAGAAGCAAATTGCTAGCTCAAAGCAACGTCTTTTTGCATTTATTCTTTGTCTGTTGTATTTATTGTTCTGTTGCATATCTACACTGTGTTGTCTTGTTTTGCACATTGTGTTCTCTGTTGCACCAGGATCACGGTTTCATTTCAACATGTACTTGTACGTAGCTGAAATTACAATAAAAAATTTTTGACTCTGACTCTGAACTCAAAAAAGAGAAATGGGACTTTATTTATACGTCAGCAAATGCACCAAAAAGTCATGAATCCACAAGGCTGGAATAAAAAAAAAATATTATGCATCAGATACAAGAGATATGAGTTTGGGATCATTTCAGGTGTTGTCTCTGAACAGTTTTGGTTGAGCTGCAGTTTTGTTTTCATTTCCTCAGCTGATGTTTGATCTGTTTTATCTCCCAGCCCATAAAGAACCCCCCCACAGGGAAAAAGTATGTGAGATGTCCCTGTAACTGCCTGCTCATCTGTAAGGACACGTCCAGGAGGATAGGATGTCCTCGACCAAACTGGTTGGTTAACCTACATTGACTTTATTTTTATATTTTAGCTGAAGTTGTTCAGACCTGCATCGCCTTTCTGACCCGGCCACGCTGGAACCACAAACTTCTCTTTGTTCCTTCGACAGCAGACGCATCATCAACCTGAGCCCGGTGATGGTGATCCCAGAGGAGCAACCCGCCCAGCCGGCGCTGCCCATCCAACCTGAGGGGATGAGAGTGGTCTGCGGTCACTGCGGTAATACCTTCCTGGTACGTAAAACAAAAAGCCTTTGCCATTGCATCTCCAGTTAGCATCTACTCAATTCTTTGTTTGCATATTGACCCTTTTTTATGTAAAACAACTATTTGTATATTCGATGTGCTGACTACCGTACTTTCCGCCCGATAAGTCGCTTTGTCCAATTATGTCCAATAACTTGGAAAAATCCATAAACGTGTCGCACCTCCGTATACGTCGCATCTATTATGCGTCACCGCTGACGCGTCGCCTATGTTACCCGTCACATATGGCAGCCACAGGAGCGAGCGAGCACGGAAGGACTTTACAAGATTAACACGGTAAAAACAATTATTTGTTTGCTGAAAATTATAGCAAAGATGTGTCTGAGCTTAACCTTTCCTTAATAAATTCACGTAATGGTCAAATCAGCTGGATTTAAATTGTTTCGCTTTGACGTCTTCCAAACGGTCGGTCGCGCTGCGAAAATAAATTATAAATAAATCGAATTTTAGCTCAAACATTTCCTACAGTTAATGGGTTGTAAATATTCATCCAGTGATCACTTTCTGTAAGTTTCATCAAAATCTGTCGTGTGGTTCTTGAGATATTTTGCTAATAAACACTAGTAAAGACCTACCTCCAGAGTTCAGGAGGCCGGGCTGCGACAGAGTGAGTCCGAGCAGAGGAGGCTTTTTTCGGACACATGAGCTGGGAACGGTCGGTGGACCCTAGCGGCCGAAAGTGGTACTGCTGCCCCTAGCGGCCAAAAGTGGTACTGCTCCATTTTCTTTCGTCAGAATGAATGGAAACTGTCATATCTCAGCCAAAAATTGGTCTAAAAATATGGGGGAAAAATCCATAAATATGTCGCTTCGCCCCATAAGTCACAGGACATGAAAATTAGTATTTTAAAAAAAACTGCGACTTATAGGCCGGAAAATACGGTATATCTAGGACGGCTCTCCTTCAGGGGTTGAGCAATCTGATGATGGTGGACATACTGATGATGAAAATATTAAATCTTACTTCTTTCTCTGAAGAGTATTAGTCAATGTTCTTTTCAAACCTCTCATGAAACCACAACTAATACGTACATACTGCTATACTGTATACAGTAATGACTTAAATTGCTCATTTAACAGTGATACGTAGGATATTCTTGTTGAAAACCATCAACGTGGATCATTTAAAATCTGTCTCGGTGAGCTTCGTGTTGATTCTCGTTAGGATACAGCGGCATTGTAGAACCCTCACCTGCGTACATGTGCATATTCATTAAAGATGTCGGTAAGTATATTAAAAATAATTGTCTTTTCTTTCCTCACAGTGGATGGAGCTTCGATTTAACACACTGGCCAAGTGTCCCCACTGCAAAAAAATGTGAGTTGACTGAACCTTCAGTTTTCATCTTAACGTTTTGCTTTTCAGTTCAGTTTAGGGGTGTAACGATCAGAGGTGTCAAGTAACGAAGTATAAATACTTCGTTACTTTACTTAAGTACAAATTTTAGTTATCTATACTTTAGTAAAGTAATTATTTTTCAGCCTACTTTATACTTCTACTTCTTACATTTTCACGCAATTACTGGTACTTTCTACTCCTTACTTTTTAAAAATAGCCTCGTTACTTTTCTTTCATTTTGCCGTTTTTTTTTGTAGAATATAGATATTCACGCAGGACTTTCCAAAAATTGAACATAAATATCCGCATCAGCAGCCGTCGTCACTCACCAGTGTTGCCAGATTGGGCGGTTCACCGCGATTTTCCTTCTGACTTTTGCGGGTAAAGAGTGCTTTGGGTGGGTGGGACTCTATCTGGCAACACCGGTCACACGCGTGTGTCTTTACATCCGGGGCAGCGTCGGCAGCTCCGGGCATAGATATCTATGGCTCCGGGACCCTCCATCAATGTAGA
The DNA here is from genome assembly GCA_038048925.1 of Garcialebias charrua. Classification (NCBI taxonomy): domain Eukaryota; kingdom Metazoa; phylum Chordata; class Actinopteri; order Cyprinodontiformes; family Rivulidae; genus Garcialebias; species Garcialebias charrua. The sequence continues at coordinate 18,853 of JBBPBX010042385.1, forward strand.
AGCGTCTGCGGGACCGGGACCCTCCATCAGTAGTTGGGGCGTCTTCTATAGCAACTTCATCCGGCGAAGCCATGCTGTCCGTGACGCTGACTTGTTAGGGGCTCTGCTAGCGCTAGCATTAGCGTCTCGCGAGACAACGTTACCTCTCAACGAGAGATATCGCGGGAGTTTAATATCGCGAGATCTCGTACAACGAGATCTCGTTACATGCCTAATATTGAGGTAAGCTGAAAGTTTTTGTTTTTTTTATCAGTTGATTACTGACTTCTAGTGACCTAGTAACATACTAATGTTGTATAATAAATATAAACGTGAAAGACAACAAAACCAGGAGAACCCTTGACCAATTTGTTCTGCACCGGGCAACACCAGAGGCAGATATGGTATGTAAAAAAAAAAAACTGCCATCTGGAAAAATATCCTTTGAGGAAGTGGAGAAGATCACTGAGTCTTCACCTGGTTGGCAGGTAAAAATTCAATAATTTCCAGTGTAGTGGTGAACCATGTTTAATTATTGATAGTTATAAACAAAAGTGTACAATTGACACGTACAAATAAATACATAATTGTGAATTTACTTTACACTATGCAAACATACAACCTTGTCCATCTTTAAAAAAACACAGTTCATATAGGTAAATTAATAAATACATTTCAAAATGTAGTTTAAATACAATGCTAAATTATAAATATAAACAATACACGTTTTTCCATTTATTTATCACTACATAACCTAGGCTATGTATCACTAATGAACTTTAACACCTTTTGGCAGGCTGAACATGTCTATGGATGAGCTGTATGAGGAATGTGTGACTGCAAACAGCCTGATAGACCACCTCACCACCTCACCTCAGGAGAAAGAAAGGTGGCAGTCCCAGGGAACAGCAGAGAAGTGGATGCAAGTTCTTCAGGCAGCTGACCTCCCCAACATCCAGCTGTTGTATCCTTTGTCCTCAGCATCCCATCTTCCACTGGGTTTGTGGAAAGGATTTTCTCTTTCATGAAAAGTAAGTGGACTGATGTGCAAAACAAATGTTCTACTGAACTAATTAGAAGTGAGCTCATTGTCAGTCTAAATTATGAAATGTCTTGCTCAGAGTTTTACTCTTTGGCACTGAAAAACAGAGCATTCCTTGCTGCAGCACGATCTCAGCAGAAAAACAAATGGAAAAAATAGGTTGACTCCATAATGTAACGTTCCACTGTTTAGTTTACAAGTTTTTTATTTTTACTACAAGTGGAAAGCCATGGCCTTTGAGGCACAATGTGTTTATGTTTACAGATTTACTACAAACTTTATTTGCACGTTGCACTAAATGCACTATTACAGAATGTTCGTATTGATTTTTTGTTATTTAATACTGTTTTAAGTTATTAAGCAGGACAGAGGTCTGTTTAAGAAAGATACATAATTCTGTTTTAAGTTATTAAGCAGGACAGAGGTCTGTTTAAGAAAGATACATAATTCTGTTTTAAGTTATTAAGCAGGACAGAGGTCTGTTTAAGAAAGATACATAATTTTCAAAAGATATGTTTGTTTCTGGCAATTCTATTTGCACTAAAAATAAATGGTTAATTGTGTAATAATTTGTTTATACATATTTTTATAATTCAAAAACACGTATCCAAATGAATTCAGGTTGATTTCAAAGTGAGGAGGGGCAGGCAGGGTGTTTGTGTGTGTGTGGGGGGGGGGTTAAATGGGGTGACCAGCCCTGCCGAGAGGTGTCCCTTATTTATTTATCAAGGAGTTGGCAACCCTATTTTCAATGGGCATATATGCAGTTAAGACAGGTAGCTTAGTGCACCCCTAGTTTTTCAACATTAACAATATAATATAATCTAGTCTAAAAAAATGATTTTTGTGGGGGAGGTGGGGTTGTATACAATAGTATGTGTGGTGCAGCCTAAGCATTTGTCTTTGTTGTTGCTTTTTCTTACGCTACTTTTACTTTTATACTTTTAAGTAGTTTTGAAACCAGTACTTTTTTACTTTTACTTGAGTAAAAAGCTAGAGTTGATACTACTTCTACAGAAGTAATTTTAAACCCCAGTATCTATACTTCTACTTGAGTAATGAATGTGAATACTTTTGACACCACTGAACATAAGAGGATCTGCAGTGGAAGTGGTCTCCAGTACAAGTACTTGGGTGTACACATGAACGATATCCTCAGCTGGAGCAACAACACCACCAGCCTGATCAAGAAAGCTCATCAGAGACTCTACTTCCTCAGGCAGCTGAGACGAGCTGGTCTGAGAAGCTCAGTCCTCACCTCCTTCTACAGGTGTGCAGTGGAGAGCATCCTGTGCTCCAGCATCAACGTGTGGCATGGAGGCTGCACAGTTGAAGAGAGGAAAGCTCTACAGAGAGTGGTGAAGGCTGCACAGAAGATGTTGGAGTCAGTCTCCCCACCATCACAGACATCTACACCTCCAGATGCAGGAAGAGAGCCACCTGCATCATGAAAGACCTCACTCACCCAGCACACACTCTTTGTCCCACTCCCCTCAGGCAGGAGGTTGAGGAGCATTAAGTGTAGAACCACTAGACTGAGGAACAGCTTCTACCCTGAGGCTGTTAGACTCATGAATACATAACCAGAATAATCACTGTGAAAAAATCACATCATGTTGCTGCTGATCTGTTTCATGTTGCTGCTGATCTGTTTCATGTTGCTGCTGATCTGTTTCATGTTGCTGCTGATCTGTTTCATGTTGCTGCTGATCTGTTTCATGTTGCTGCTGATCTGTTTCATGTTGCTGCTGATCTGTTTCATGTTGCTGCTGATCTGTTTCATGTTGCTGCTGATCTGTTTCATGTTGCTGCTGATCTGTTTCATGTTGCTGCTGATCTGTTTCATGTTGCTGCTGATCTGTTTCATGTTGCTGCTGATCTGTTTCATGTTGCTGCTGATCTGTTTCATGTTGCTGCTGATCTGTTTCATGTTGCTGCTGATCTGTTTCATGTTGCTGCTGATCTGTTTCATGTTGCTGCTGATCTGTTTCATGTTGCTGCTGATCTGTTTCATGTTGCTGCTGATCTGTTTCATGTTGCTGCTGATCTGTTTCATGTTGCTGCTGATCTGTTTCATGTTGCTGCTGATCTGTTTCATGTTGCTGCTGATCTGTTTCATGTTGCTGCTGATCTGTTTCATGTTGCTGCTGATCTGTTTCATGTTGCTGCTGATCTGTTTCATGTTGCTGCTGATCTGTTTCATGTTGCTGCTGATCTGTTTCATGTTGCTGCTGATCTGTTTCATGTTGCTGCTGATCTGTTTCATGTTGCTGCTGATCTGTTTCATGTTGCTGCTGATCTGTTTCATGTTGCTGCTGATCTGTTTCATGTTGCTGCTGATCTGTTTCATGTTGCTGCTGATCTGTTTCATGTTGCTGCTGATCTGTTTCATGTTGCTGCTGATCTGTTTCATGTTGCTGCTGATCTGTTTCATGTTGCTGCTGATCTGTTTCATGTTGCTGCTGATCTGTTTCATGTTGCTGCTGATCTGTTTCATGTTGCTGCTGATCTGTTTCATGTTGCTGCTGATCTGTTTCATGTTGCTGCTGATCTGTTTCATGTTGCTGCTGATCTGTTTCATGTTGCTGCTGATCTGTTTCATGTTGCTGCTGATCTGTTTCATGTTGCTGCTGATCTGTTTCATGTTGCTGCTGATCTGTTTCATGTTGCTGCTGATCTGTTTCATGTTGCTGCTGATCTGTTTCATGTTGCTGCTGATCTGTTTCATGTTGCTGTTGATCTGTTTCATGTTGCTGCTGATCTGTTTCATGTTGCTGCTGATCTGTTTCATGTTGCTGCTGATCTGTTTCATGTTGCTGCTGATCTGTTTCATGTTGCTGCTGATCTGTTTCATGTTGCTGCTGATCTGTTTCATGTTGCTGCTGATCTGTTTCATGTTGCTGCTGATCTGTTTCATGTTGCTGCTGATCTGTTTCATGTTGCTGCTGATCTGTTTCATGTTGCTGCTGATCTGTTTCATGTTGCTGCTGATCTGTTTCATGTTGCTGCTGATCTGTTTCATGTTGCTGCTGATCTGTTTCATGTTGCTGCTGATCTGTTTCATGTTGCTGCTGATCTGTTTCATGTTGCTGCTGATCTGTTTCATGTTGCTGCTGATCTGTTTCATGTTGCTGCTGATCTGTTTCATGTTGCTGCTGATCTGTTTCATGTTGCTGCTGATCTGTTTCATGTTGCTGCTGATCTGTTTCATGTTGCTGCTGATCTGTTTCATGTTGCTGCTGATCTGTTTCATGTTGCTGCTGATCTGTTTCATGTTGCTGCTGATCTGTTTCATGTTGCTGCTGATCTGTTTCATGTTGCTGCTGATCTGTTTCATGTTGCTGCTGATCTGTTTCATGTTGCTGCTGATCTGTTTCATGTTGCTGCTGATCTGTTTCATGTTGCTGCTGATCTGTTTCATGTTGCTGCTGATCTGTTTCATGTTGCTGCTGATCTGTTTCATGTTGCTGCTGATCTGTTTCATGTTGCTGCTGATCTGTTTCATGTTGCTGCTGATCTGTTTCATGTTGCTGCTGATCTGTTTCATGTTGCTGCTGATCTGTTTCATGTTGCTGCTGATCTGTTTCATGTTGCTGCTGATCTGTTTCATGTTGCTGCTGATCTGTTTCATGTTGCTGCTGATCTGTTTCATGTTGCTGCTGATCTGTTTCATGTTGCTGCTGATCTGTTTCATGTTGCTGCTGATCTGTTTCATGTTGCTGCTGATCTGTTTCATGTTGCTGCTGATCTGTTTCATGTTGCTGCTGATCTGTTTCATGTTGCTGCTGATCTGTTTCATGTTGCTGCTGATCTGTTTCATGTTGCTGTTGGGCAGCACGGTGGCACAACTGGTAGAGCTGCTGCCTCTCAGCGAGAAGGTTGCCGGTTCAAATCCCGGTCCGGGGCCTTTCTGGGTGGAGTTTGCATGTTCTCCCCGTGCATGCGTGGGTTTCCTCCGGGTACTCCGGTTTCCTCCCACAGACCAAAAAACATGCTTGTTAGGCTGATTGGTGACTCTAAATTGACCCTAGGTGTGAGTGTGAGAGTGGATGGTTGTTTGGTGTGAGTGAGACAGGTCCCTCTTGTAAATGAGTCCCCGTGACTCAACGAGGCTAGCCTGTATAAATAAAGGTTGAATGAATGAATGAATGAATGATCTGTTTCATGTTGCTGCTGATCTGTTTCATGTTGCTGTTGATCTGTTTCATGTTGCTCCTGATCTGTTTCACATTGCTGCTGATCTGTTTCATGTTGCTGTGTTCATTTGTGACCATCTGCTCATACAGATTCATGTTCGTGCTGCTGTTTGGAGTAGTGTTTTCCTATGATATTACTGCTTAGTGTATTTTTAGTTGGTCTTTCTTAGTTCATATCTTAGATGTTATTACTGCTATTATGATGTTATTAGATGTTATTACTGTTATTATTATGTTATTAGATGTTATTACTGTTATTATTATGTTATTAGATGTTATTACTGTTATTATGATGTTATTAGATGTTATTACTGTTTTTCTCTTACATTTTATTGTTGGTTGTAACTGGGACCCTGTGTACATAATCTCGTTTCATCACATGTACCACATGTGGTGCAAATTACAATAAAGATTCTCTGACTCTCTGACTCTGATTCCATAATTTTTGTGCTATTTCAACAAATCAAAAAGCAAAACGTTCAGCTCATTCAGGACAATCTTGCTATGACTTTGGGTTTTGGAGCAACTTTAGCTTTTTGAAATATTTAGCCTTTTCTGTCTAGAAAATGAAATGAGCTCATTTTACATCCTTCAAATCTTTAGATGTGTTTACAAGCTTTCAATGCTCCTATACCACATTTTGTTCTGCTTCAACTTCTTTCAGCTTTCTTGTGCAATTTTTTTTTTAAATTCCAGCTACTTTCAGCTCATTTTAGTTGTTTTTTCAGCTGTTTTGTGATCCTTTTAGTTTTTTTCTGCTAACAACATTTTTGTGCTTCTTAACTTCTTTCTGCTAATTTCAGCTTGTTGTGCTCTATTCAGCTTATTTCTGCAAGTTTAAACTTTTTCTGCTAGTTTGGCTACTATTTAGCTGTTTTATGCTAATTTTAGCTTTTTGGCTAATTCCAAATTTTTTGCACTCATTTGAAAATTTTTCAGGCTAGTTCGGCAAAAATGTGCTCACTCCACTTCCTTCTGGTAACCTAAGCTTCTTTCTGCCTTTTTAGCTACTTTTTAGCTGTTTTTATTTTTGTTTCAGCTTTTTCCAGATAATTTCCATTTTTTGTGCTCATGTCTGTTTCTTTCAGCCTAACTAGGCAAACATGTTCTTTCTGCTTTCTTTTGCTAATTTAAGCTTGTTCTACCTTTCCAGCAACCTTTTTAGCATTTTTAGCTCATTTCAGCTATTTTCAGATAAATTCAAAATTTTCATATTAATTTCTGCTACTCTCAGCCTAATTAACTTATTTATGCTAATTTCAGCTTGTCATACTCCTTTCAGCTTTTTCCTGCTTTTTCTGCTCTTTCAGCTACCATTTAACTCTTTTGATGATAATTTTTGCTTTTTCAGCTAATTTCACATTTTTAAGCTCATTTCAGCCCTTTATGCTTCCTTCTGGTACGCTTCTTTCTTAATTTTCAACTTTTTGTTGTTGTTCATTTCAGCTTTTTAGCTATTCCCGTTATTTTATTTTTTTGGCGCTCATTTCTGCTTTTTTAAAATCTAATTCAACAAATATGTCTTCTTTTTGTTCTTCTTCTAATTTAGGCTTGTGCTTCCATTTCAGCAGGTTTTTAAAGCTAATTTCAGTTGTTCTTCAGCAATAAGCATTTACACTGCATTTTCACAGGAAATGCATTTTCTCTAGTTTCTGACAGTATTGATGAGCTAATGGCTAGTCTAAGCCACTCCAACCTTTTTATATTTGTATAATACTGTACAGCTGTTCTGGCAGTCATATTTGGCTCCTCTACACTATTTTGTGTATTTTATGCTGCAGTTGGACGTCCTAACCACACAGAAATAATGTTTATAAATATAAGAGATAGATTATTGTAAAAAAAAAAAAAAGTTTTTTCAATGTGGAAATAAAAACAACTGAATTTGTGGTGCATCTGTTGGAACATGAGACACAGAGGTTTTCAAAACTAATGAATGAAGTGAGTCTTTTGCACACGCCCATTGAATTTTTGTGGTCTAAAACCAAAATCATAAAGATAATAATAAAGCTGTTTCCCCCGTTTTGTTTTAGCTTGATCCTGTCAGCACGAAACGTTACCGTATTTTTCGGAGTATAGGTCGCATTGTCCAATTATCACCAATAGATTGGAAAAATCCCTAGATAGGTTGCACCTACAGTACGTTTAGCTCTGCTGCAAATGTCTGCCACAGGAGCGCACAGCAAGGCTTTTAAGAAGATTAACACTTAAAAACAATTATTTGTTTGATAAAAATTATAGCAAATATGTGTCTGAGCTGAACTTTTCCTTAATAAATTAACTTAATTGTGAAATGAGCTGGATTTTAAAATGTGTTTCACCGAAAGTGATAAAAAAGCCATATATATAGGTCGCAGGCCATGAAAAAATGATAAAAAAGGTGTGACCTATACTCTGAAAAATACGGTGTAATTATGTACTGAAATGGCTAGAAACTGTGGGGAAACTATTATCCAAGGAAATCACATTTTTGGGGAAACTACTGTAGTTAAGATAAATAATTTACTGTATTTGTGAAGTTGAATGGGACGTTCTCTACACAGGTACTTTGTGTCTGTGTCATGTTAGTGTGGATAAAGAAAACAGTTTAAACTGAGAAAAAATCTAAAAAATAGTGTAGAAGAGGCCATTTTGACATTCCTGCTGAGTGCCTGAGACTACACAGGAAGTGCTACAGCTAGCTGCTGCCAACGCTGTTTGCACTTTTAAACAACCTTAAATTGAACGCAAAGAAAAGTGTCATGAGAAACGTAAAGGTTTATTAAATATTGTCTGCGTGAACCACTGAGAATCTTTTAAGGTAGCAGCAGTGCACTTTGGTACTAACCCTGCTCTGACTAGCCATTAACTCGTCCGTTTATACTCTATAAATATTTATAAAATAGCATTTAGTACATAAATCACTGTAAAATATTGAGATTGAAGTTGTTGGCAGTGATCCACTTTTGTCTTGGCCCTGCTCAGATGTTAGCTCATCAGTCTGTTCATAGAGGTGTATCTACAACAGGTAAGATGTTTACTGTTCAGAACTTTTCCCACAGAAGATCTGAGCTGCTCTCACTTTTTGTTTACACAGAGAGGTTTTACTTGGACACGTATGTAAATGTTGAAGGGTGGAAGTGGCTGGATAAGAGCTGGACTGATAGTTTCTGTCCTGTTTGTCCAAAGATATGTGGACGACAAAAACACTGACTGATTAAACATAAAAATAAAAACATGCATGTGAACTGATTGTCTCACTGTTGATAGAATGGTGCTCTTAACCAATAACAAAAGCAGCGAATATCTTGGCAGAACATTTTCAGGAAGTCGGAACGTTGTGTTTCGACAATAAAAAAATAAAAAAAAGGTTTGGAACTCTCTTGGACTCGTTGTTCCCGCGATCAGAACATGGCCTTGGGTCTGGGTGTGGCTGCAGGCACTTTCCTCCAACTATCTTCACACAACTCAACAAGGCATCTTTTTACTGAGCTCACAAACAGTTCTTAACCCGGCGTGTAGCTGGACTTTTATTCTATTTCCTGCTTGTTTAAAAGCAGGAAATAGAATAAAAGTCCTGTTTTAGATGTTGGCAATGAAATTCTCGAATAATTTCACCTTCCTGGTCTTATCGTGGTGAAATCCTTTATTTTAAATAGCCACATTGTCCTGTTTGGGGTCACGGGGTGTGGGAGCTCATCCCAGGTGTACCAGGGGGAGATGAAGGGGCAAGCCTAAGAATTAAAAATTATAATATCTCAAGACAAAAAAAAAAAAGTTTCAGCACCAACCTGTAGACGATCGTTTTTTTTTTTAGCTTCGGTTTTTCAAAAACCTGTTTTTCCTGTCGTGGTTTGTCATCAGGCCGGAGTGATGCGACTCGTTTTCAACATCAGAATCACAGCAGAGAGATGAAATCCAAAAGAAAATAAAGTTCTCCCACTGATATTTGATGATCTGTGCTGAAACTTGACGTTCCACACATTTTGATGTGGGGTTCTGTGAAAAAGTTACGAACAATTAGTATCTTACCTGTTGTGGATAGCTGTTTAAACGAATACAGTTTGAAAGAAGTAGTAACATCTGACCAGACTGATGAATTAATAATGTCTACTCCGAGCAGACCCACTTCCTGAGCAGTTCCTCGATGTGTCTGATGCGTTCCTTGGTCTTCCTGATGCTGTTTGATCACTGATGTCGTATAATAAATTTCAGAGGCCTTCAGAGAACGCTTGGGTTTATGATTAGATCTAATTAAACACACAGGTGACTTCTGAAGGCAACTGGTTGCACTTGATTTTATTTCAAGGTGTCAAATTGAAGGGAGCCGAATACAAGTCCAGTTTTTATATATCTTATTCCTTTCACTTCATAATA
>JBBPBX010042386.1:15483-27051 GCA_038048925.1 Garcialebias charrua
TTGGCCAGGTGCTGTGTAACTGATAAGGCTTTTTCTCAGTTATTTTTCACATAATTTAGTTTCTATGTGATAACCAGAAACACATCACTCATACACTGATTACGTCCCCCCCACCCTCAATCACTGGTTGAGCAAGTAGGCTTGTACATTCATCACTATCACCAAATGACAAACATTAAACAGCCAAAGATTCACACAAATACTGAGCCACCTGATTAGTGTCCCAAAAATATACACATATTTTTCTACTTTAAATTTATTTTATTGGTGTTATAACAAGAAACACTTTAAAATACCAAGGTTCATGCTCAATAATACAGGTATAAAATCCATCATTCAGTCAGACCATCTGGTCTTTTTTGCTGAGATGTTTTGTCCTTCATCCAAATATTTTAAAGTACAGTAGTCCCTCTTATCGTGGGGGTTCTGTATCCAGGTCACACTGAGTCCAGATCGTCTGCAGCTCAGTTACTCAGCAGTGAAGATACAACTTGAAGGATGAGTTCAGCTTCAGAAAAAGTTGATACTTTCCTCCTTACAGAACTTCTGACTTTGGTTGCAAAACTTCCCTCCATTTAAAGCAAGCAGCGTTTGGAAGCAGTGTTGACTTCTGGGAAGTGAACTGATGGCTTCTGGGTAACGTAGCTCTTTAGAATGGCAAAAAACAGTGAAGGCTTAATGAAAGAAAACCACAAAATGGTGGTACATTTTATTTAGTTATTTAGTTTTTTTTTTAAGTATTTTATACAGTACTGTACTGTACATCCACAAACCGCGATAGAGTGAGTCTGCGAAAGTCAAACTGAAGTACTGTAATAAGGGACTACTGTATTTATTTACTCTGAATTGCCATTTTTGGATTCCATTTCCACTCTTTGTGCTTCCAGTTGTCATTTGATAATTGTTAGCATGTTTACTTAGTATATTTACCCAGTTAAATAAAAAATATTAATATGAATAAAATCCTACCTTGTGTTACAACATGCATTAAAATATTCACATCCAAACATTTACTCCTGACCAAGCTGCTGCTGAGTCTCTATAGCGGAGGGAAAGGCAGATTGTAAAGTGTTCTGGATAAACAAAACCACACGACCTGCTGCAACACATCCTTTGAAAGTGGTGTTGGGTGACACAAAAGACAAATACAGATTTTATGCTTATCTGCACAAACGCAATTTCCCTTTTTGTTTTGTTACCTGCTGCATGATTTCCCTTGAGATCCGACTGCAAAGACACACGTTCTTCTTCAACGTGCACGCCTTTGGAACTGCATAAAAGAAAATTTCAACATAACACAACAGTTTTCTCAGGCTGCGAGTACTTTCAAATAATTTAAATGACCGTTTATTTGATCATTCCTTTAAATTAAAGTTACATACTGGACTTTAACAATCCTCTTCATCAAAAAACTCTTATTTTATGTGAAATTTCATGTGTTTGTGGTATTTTCCTGATAGATGACTGTGCAAAGAATCAACCTTGTGAAGAACTAATCATCTTAATCAATATTGATATGATTTCTACATAACAGTACTGTATTTATATTTTGATGTTGAGTCATAAAACTTTAGGTGAAGATGGAGGAGGTAGATTTGATCAACTAAACCTTTTTTAGCTGCGTTGTCATAAACTATTCAACACGTTTACTCATGTTCGTGATGCTGTTCGGCGTATTGTTTTTATGCTAGTGCTTAGCGTATTTTATTTGATGTTTATCTTAGTTCATATCTTAGATATTATTACTGTTTTTCTTTTACATTTTATTGTTGGATGTACAGTAACTGGAACCTTGTGTACATAAGACAAATAAAGAAACAGAGTTGTAGAAAGTTTTATTGAAAGTTTCATTAAATTCTATTACTCACAAGTTATTTTGCTAACGGACCAACCTGGTTGACTCCAAGGGTTATTTTAGACAAAGAACTCGGCACAACGAGTACTTTTGTAGAACTTGGATGATGTGCTGGAAGGATTTTCAGCTGCACCATATTTCAGCACAATATCTGCAAAATGGACTGAATTGTCACCATTTTGTTTGTTTTCTAAAGTCAGCTAGTTGTGGCAATGCAATTCCACTGGTTTGACTCCAAAAGGTATTTAGATGTGTTTGTACTTTGAATAAATATTTTCTGAAAATTCATTAAAAACCGTTCAGAGGTTCATGAGGTATTTTGCTCACAGATAATATGCTTCATAAAGGTACTGAAAACATTTTAAACAAAGTTCTTTCACAACCTGTTTGGGCTCAACATGTGTTAGATATCAGTCTCTGCTGCTGCCACACCAAATATTAGATCAATATTTGTAAAATGAACTGGATTTTATTTTTTAATTCAGTTTACTGCAGCAGCCATGTTGAATTGAGTTGACTCAAATAGTTACTTTCATAAAGATTTGATCTGGTTTATGACATGGTTTGGTAACAAGCAGACACAAACACACATGCTGACATGAATCAAAACATTACTGAGCACCTTTAATGCAGCGGTGGATCATAATTTAATTATAGGGAGGTTTTTGACACTGCTGACAACAAAACAAAATATATATTCATATTGCATTGGCTGCTCATGAAGTGAAGCACTTTCTAGCAGATTAGCGTTTTTTGTCTTGGGATTCATGTTTGAAGCACAGATTCAACGAACTGATGAACATCAGTTTTTAAAAGAAAGCTCAGACAAAGACTTGTGTCCTCTAGACACTTGTCCTAGATCCAGACTTTGACAGATAAAGTTACTTTGAAGAGTACGCTGTTAGGCCAACCCCGAACTGAAAACACTCTAAATGCATCAGAATAGACATACAGTGAGGGGAAAAATAAGTATTTGAACACCCTGCGACTTTGCAAGTTCTCCCACATAGAAATTATGGAGGGGTCTGAAATTTTCATCTTAGCTGCATGTCCACTGTGAGAGACAAAATAATAAATAAATAAAAATATCCAGAAATCACAATGTATGATTTAAAAAAAGAAAAAAATATATATATACTGTATTTGTGTGTTACTGCTGCAAATAAGTATTTGACCACCTGCCAATCAGCAACAATTCAGGCCCTCAAAGACCTGTTGGTCCGCCTCTAAAAAGTCCACCTCCACTTATTATTCTAAATTAGAAGCATCTGTTTGAGGTTGTTAGCTGCATAAAGACACCTGTCCACCCCACGCAATCAGCAAGACTCCAACTACTAACATGGCTAAGACCAAAGAGCTGTCCAAAGACACCAGAGACAAAATTGTGGACCTCCACAAGGCTGGAAAGGGCTATCAAAGTCAAAGTCAAAGTCAACTTTATTGTCAAAACTGCAATATGTACAGGACATACACAGGATTGAAATTGCATTTCTCTCTGTCCCTCGGTGCAACAGTAAACATTTAAACACTAAAACACTAAAACATTTAATAAACATAAGCATAAAATGAAATAATAAAAGTGTAATACTGTCCTGAGTTTTTGCATAGTAGTTTTTGCATAGTAGTAGTATGAAAGTATGAAAAGTTACACCAACACTAAAACACTAAACATTTAATAAACATAAGCATAAAATGAAATAACAAAAGTGTAATACTGTCCTGAGTTTTTTGCATAGTAGTATAAAAGTGTAAAAAGTATATCTATAAAATAAAATGAAAGTTCTGGCATTGACATTTGTAATAGAGTGACAAAGCAGCATATGAAGTTTATGTACACAGTACAGGTAGTCCCCGATTTACGAGCGCTCTGATCTGCGAGGTTCCAGACTTACGAGCTGCGAATTTTTGGAAAAAACGAAAAAAATACTGAGTTTTCATGTGTTTTTTCACCACAGTTAGTTAGCTAAGCATATGGACACACGTTTCCGATCATTTTTATGCACTCATAAGCAGTTTTTGGATGAAAATAGAGTGTTTGTAGTCGCGCTAGCGAAAACCGTTCCAATTTACGAGCGAAATTCCGGATTTACGAGAGAAATGGCGGCCGTTCCAAATTACGAGATTTCCGGTTTACGAGCGCCTCGTTGTAACGGATCTCGCTCGTAAATCGGGGACTACCTGTATATGTATGAGGCAGTTGATATTCGTATAGAGGTACAGTGGCATATGTAATAAGGCTAGTAAAAAAAAATATATATATATATATATATATATCAGCAGTAGTGTAGATATAAAAAGTAGTGTAAATGTAAACAGTAGTAATAAATGTAAACAGTAGTAATGAATGTAAACAGTAGTAATAAATGTAAACAGTGAATGTAAACAGTAGTATGACTATAGGCAGTAATGTAATACAAACATTAGTGCAAATATAAGAAGTAGTGCAAACTGAATGAGCACATGACCGTGAGTTGAGTGAATAACCCGTTTTGATGACACAGAGTCCAGTGTTAAAATCTTTGTGTTGTGTGGTAATGTGTGAAAGTTTTTTGTGTTAAGGCAGTAGAAGTGGGAGGGAGGGCAGAGCAGGTAGAGAGTTAAGCATCCTGACTGCCTGATGAACAGAGCTGTCATTTAGTCTGCTGGTTCGAGCCTGGAGACTCCTCAGTCTCCTCCCTGAAGGCAACAGGCTGAAGCAGCTGTGTAGTGGGTGTGTTCATTCAACCTTTATTTAGTCAGGTAAATCTTTTGAACCTCATGGGCTCATTTACGAAAGCGACCTGCTAAAACTAAAGAACAATGAACAGCAGTGGTAGAATTTCCTTAAACAATAAACAATAAACAAACAAACAATAAACAATAGAAAACAAAAGAGAGAAAAAAAAGAAAGTTTTTTTTTTTTTTTAACAAAGTATCAAAAAACTAGCAAAACATTATAAGGTAGACGTATAAAATCAAAGACAGGAACAAATCTGCATTGGTTTTTGCCAGGATTCCAACAGATTCTGAAAACCATTTAGAGAAGTCAAGGTCGAGAGCTTCAGATCTTTTTGTAAGATATTCCATGAAGCAGGAGCGGAGTAGGAGAAGGCCCTTTTTCCAAGTTCAGTCCTCACTGACGGAACACTGCAGGTAATCATGTCCTGAGAGCGCACACTGTAGCTGCACTCACGTAAAGACATGTAGGAGGAGATGTATGAGGGCAGCAGACCAAGAAGTGATTTAAAGATGAAAATGTACCAGTGGAAGAGTCTGCGTGAGGTTAATGATGTCCAGTTAACCAGTGAATACAGGGTGCAGTGGTGGGTACGATAATCACAACCAGTTATGAATCTTAGTGCACCATGATAGACAACATCCAACATCCGCAGGGTGCTTGTAGGAGCATTCATGTAGAGAATGTCACCGTAATCAATGGAGGGAAGGAAAGTCACAGACACAAGGCGTTTCCTAACATTCAGTGATAGACATGATCTGTTTCTGAAAAAGAAACCCAGTTTAACTTTCAGTTTCTTCACTAGGTTTTCCACGTGGAGTTTAAAAGAGAGATGTGAATCGATCAGGATACCCAGATATTTATAGGAATCAACAAACTCAATAGGGACACCATTTGAAGATAAAATCAGAGGAGGATCTGCTGGAACCGCCTTCCTATTTGAAAAAAACATCCCTTTTGTTTTATCAGCATTTAGGACAAGTTTGAGACGGAACAAATCTGACTGGATGATGTCAAAAGCGGATTGCAGTAACTGGAAAGCCTTAGCAACTGTTTTAGCTCGGCAGTAAACAACTGTATCATCAGCATAGAAATGTAAGGATGCATCAGGGATGCAGTGACCTACATTAGCTATGTAGATTGTAAAGAGAGTGGGTCCTAAAACTGAGCCTTGTGGTACACCATTTTTAACTGTTAAATAGCTGGAAGAAGTACCGTTATGTTGAACACATTGCCTCCGATTGGAAAGATAGTTAGAAAACCAACCGATGGTGTGATCAGAGAAACCGATTTCTGAGAGCTTATGACACAGGATGTTATGATCCACAGTGTCAAAAGCTTTAGACAGGTCTAAGAAAAGTGCAGCACAATAGTCCTTAGCATCCAATGCTTCAACAACATCATTCAGAACCTTCAGAGAAGCAGTTGTTGTGCTGTGTTTTTTCCTGAAACCAGATTGATGAAGAGGTAAGATGTTAAATGAGTCCAGATAATTTTTGATCTGAGAGTTTATCAGTTTTTCTAGAACCTTGGCTAAGATGCAGAGTTTAGAGATCGGTCGATAATTGTTCAGTGAGGTGGGGTCACCTCCCTTCAGCAAAGGAAGAACAAAGGCTGTTTTCCAAGCATCCGGAATGGTGTTTTGGCTTATGGACAGATTAAAGATGTGGGTCACAGGGACTGTGATGATATGAGCAGCCAGCCTTAAGAAATAAGGTGGAAGTTCATCTGGACCTGCAGATTTTTTTGGATCAAGATCATTTAACAGTTTATTTACCTCACTGACTGAGAACGGAGAAAAAGAGAAGGTGTGATTAACAGATGGTTGACTTGTAGGAGGGATTTGATTTGTAGAAGTTTGATTATTAGATAAAGTGGCTGATTTTCCGTTTGTAACTGTGTCAAATAATGAACTAGAAGCAACAAAATGTTTATTGAAACAGTTCAGGATCTCGTGCTTATTTGACACAGGAACAGAGTCAACAAGAAATTGTGATGGGAGGTCAGATGATTGGGGGGTGCCTGAGAGAGATTTAATGGTTTTCCAGAATTTTTTAGGATCATTTAGATTTTTGGAGGTCTGAGATAAGAAGTACTGTAGTTACGTTTTGCGGCTTTAATGGCAGTTGTGTGGGATCACCTGCCATGCAGAGGGCTTTTCCAGTGAGGCGGTTGCTGTGTAAGTCCTGTAGTGAGGGGAAGGAGGTGCCGACAATCTTCTCAGCTGCTCTCACGATGCGCTGGAGGCTCTTGCGGCAGGATGCAGTACATGCACCAAACCACACTGTGATGCAGCTGGTCAGGACACTTTCTATGGCACCCCTGTAGAAGGTGCACATGATGGGGGTTGAAGCTCCAGCCCTTTTCAGCTTGCGGAGAAAGTAGAGGCGCTGGTGAGCCTTCTTGGCCAGTGATGCAGTGTTCCTGCTCCAGGACAGGTCCTCTGAGACGTGCACTCCCAGGAACTTGGTGCTGTCCACTCTCTCCACTGTGGTGCTGTTGATGGTCAGAGGGGCATGTTGGGCATCCCTCTTCCTGAAGTCCACAACAATCTCCTTTGTCTTCTCCACGTTGAGAGTGAGATTGTTGTGTCCGCACCACAAGGCCAGGCGGCTCACCTCGTTCCTGTAGTCCGTCTCATCGTTGTTGCTGATGAGACCCACCACTGTTGTGTCGTCCGCAAACTTGATGAAGTGGTTGGAGCTGTACGATGGTGTGCAGTCGTGTGTTAGCAGGGTGAATAGAAGGGGGCTCAGCACACATCCTTGTGGGGCTCCTGTATTCAATGTGATGGTGCTGGATGTGTTATTCCCGACCCGTACTGCCTGTGGTCTCCCGGTCAGGAAGTCTAGCAGCCAGTTACACATTGAGGTGTTCAGCCCCAGACTGTCCAGTTTAAGGATGAGCTGTTGGGGGATGATGGTGTTGAATGCCGAGCTGAAGTCGATGAACAGCATTCTGACATAGGAGTCTTTCGTGTCCAGATGTGTGAGAGCTGTGTGGAGGGCAGAGGAGATGGCATCGTCGGTTGAGCGATTAGGCCGATATGCAAATTGGAAGGGATCCAGGGAGGCAGGGAGGACAGATGTGATGCTTTTCATGACTAGCCGTTCGAAGCACTTCATCAGGATGGGGGTGAGTGCTACTGGACGATAGTCATTGAGGCAGGAGGGCGTTGCCTTCTTTGGGACAGGGATGATGGTGGTGGCTTTGAAACAGGTGGGGACGATGGCCTGACTCAGTGAGATGTTAAAGATGTCCGTGAAGACCGCTGCGAGTTCTCCTGCACAGTCCTTCAGCACACGACCAGGTATGTTGTCAGGACCAGAAGCTTTCCGGGCGTTGATCTTGATGAATGATCGCCTCACGCTGTCTGAGGACAGCGCCAGCACCTGGTCATCAGGAGAGGGGGTGAGTTTTTGTGCAGGTGTGCTGTTACATGCCTCAAACCGAGCAAAGAAGTCATTCAGTTCATTCAGCGTAGAGGTTGTGCTGTCACAGGCCTGGGGGGATGGTTTGTAGTTTGTGAGTTTGTAGTTGTAGGCTACGGGGCAATTGCCAAGCAGCTTGGTGAAAAAAGATAAACTGTTGGAGCAATTATTAGAAAATGGAAGAAGCTAAACATGACTGTCAATCTCCCTCGGACTGGGGCTCCATGCAAGATCTCCCCTCGTGGCGTATCAGTGATCCTAAGAAAGGTGAAGAATCAGTCCAGAACTACACGGGAGGAGCTGGTCAATGACCTGAAGAGAGCTGGCACCACTGTTTCCATGGTTACTGTGGGTAATAATACATTGAGATGTCATTGTTTAAAATCATGCATGGCACGGTAGGTTCCACTGTTTGAATCAGCACACGTCCAGGCCCGACTTAAATTTGCCCATGACCATTTGGATGATCCAGAGGAATCATGGGAGAAAGTTATGTGGTCAGATGAGACCAAAATACAGTAGAACTTTTGGTCTTAATTTCACTCGCCGTATTTGGAGGACGAAGAATGATGAGTACCATCCCAAAAACACCATCCCTACTGTGAAGCATGGTGGTGGAAGCATCATGCTTTGGGGTGTTTTTCTGCACATGGGACATGACGACTGCACTTTTTTAAGGAGAGGATGACTTCTGGGGCCATGTATTGTGAGATTTTGGGGAACAACCTCCTTCCCTGAGTTAGAGCATTGAAGATGGGTCGTGGCTGGGTCTTCCAACATGACAATGACCTGAAGCACACAGCCAGGAGAACCAAGGAGTGGCTCCATAAGAAGCATATCAAGGTTCTGGAGCCAGTCTCCAGACGTAAACTCCATAGAAAATCTTTGGGGAAGCTCAAACTCTGTTTCTCAGCAACAGCCCAGAAACCTGGCTGATCTAGAGAAGATCTGGAGGAATGGTCCAAACTCCTGCTGCTGCTGTGTGTGTGCAAACCTGGTGGAAAACTACAGGAAATGTTTGACCTCTGTAACTACAAACAAAGACTACTGTACCAAATATTAACATTGATTTTCACACTGTTCCAAATATTAACATTGATTTTCACACTGTTCCAAATATTAACATTGATTTTCCCAGGTGTTCAAATACTTCTTTGCAGCAATAACACAAAAAATTATTAAAAAATCAAAAATGGTCATTTCCGGAAGTTTTATTTTTCAGTTTTAGATTATGTCTCTCCCAGTGGACATGCACCTAAGATGAAAAATTCAGACCCCTGCATGATTTCTAAGTGGGAGAACTTGCAAAGTCGCAGGGTGTTCAAACACTTATTGTCCTCACTGTAATCTAGTCAACGTTCAGTCCTTCCTGTTTCTGCAAAGCTTTGTTTCAGCAGTGACCTACAACAATACAAGCAGCGTTAACAGACACGAGCGCTCTCCTTTAAACTTAACTGTGGCTCGTGTTTGTTTATGAGCTGGACAGGTTTATGAGGCCACATTACAAGACGATACACTCATAAAACATTTGCTCGGCTTGTTGCTGTCTTTGAATCCGACACTGTTTGGATTATTCTGTTCTGCTCTCTCTCATGCTGAAATGCAGGTCAACAAAGAGATGGTATGTAATCTATTCATCTTCGAGTTGAAGATGTTCTTACAAGTGAAGTATGAAAACATGAGAACGAAGACCGAAAAAGATGAAAAATGCCTCAGCAGACGAAGGGGAAATTTAAAGTGGGCTGTGTTATTATCGGCTCGAGGGAGAAACGGTCAGATATGGTGAACCAATGCCAGATTTGTCTTTTAAAACATGCACCCATAAAAACCCCCACAGTGAACACACTCGACGGTTTGAAGTGCTCAGCTCTGCACCTCCCATATCTGCTCATTTGCTTTTATTTCACCCAGTGCAGCAGTAACAGACATGATTAGTGGGGTTTAATGAGCTCTGCAGAGATGAGAGCTCCGCTCTCCGATTCACAGCTGCAGAACCCCCGGGGTTCAGCTCCACCACAGCATGCAGGCTCCTCACTGTTCGCACCAGCTCTGTTTCTTCATCTGCTTGTAAATGTGGGCACCGTAAGAGGTTTGGCATTGAGCACATTTGAACATGCATATTCAACGTGTGCAGCTAATGTGTAGTTTATTCAAAAATGTTCAAATCTCTCCTGTGATATTTTCTTTCATTACGCTGTTTAATCAAAAGCAGCATATTCCCCACAAATAAATGTTTTGTTTTTTGTATAATAAGGCCACGAGTCAGTGGTTTTGAAAGCATTTGTTAATTATGAAAATTATTTATTGTGCCAGTAATGCAGCTTCAGATTTCAAGATTGTTTAAGGACATCTGACAACCCTTCTGTGAAATAACTTAAACTTCTTGTCAGCTTCAAAGGGTCACTTTGTTTCACTTGTTGGGTATTGTGTATGGCAACACTTTACAATAAGGTACACAAAATTTGATTAACTACTAGAGAACGCCTCAGGAACAAATCATAAGCTAAAGGGTAGTTAACCAGTACTTACTGGGGAACAAACAGCCAAGCCTTATTACGGGACTACTGGTTAGTTACCTTGTAAATCAAAAAAGGCGTTCAATACAGGATCAACTGAACTTTATTTGTTGCAGAAAACGTTTCGACTTCTGTCCAGAAGTCTTTTTCAATTCTGAATGGAAGCTGTGAGAACGAGAAGTTTTATACAGGCTTACAAGTCACGCACCAACATATGAAATTGGAAACTGAAATAACACCACAAATTAACTAACATGCCCATTCTATTTAAATTGACAAAACGACACATCCCAGCTTAACAAAGGGGGGTTTGTAACACATACATGTAAATTGAAAGATCACACCTTAACAGTAGGAGGTTCCCTTGAGGTCTCTGTTAGAAGACACAAAACTGTATGTAAATTGACAAACAACACCTCCCAAACAACAACAGAGGCTACTCAGAGAACTTTGTTAGTCTAATGTTAATCTCTGAGTAGCCTCTGTTGTTGTTTGGGAGGTGTTGTTTGTCAATTTACATACAGTTTTGTGTCTTCTAACAGAGACCTCAAGGGAACCTCCTTAAGGTGTGATCTTTCAATTTACATGTATGTGTTACAAACCCCCCTTTGTTAAGCTGGGATGTGTCGTTTTGTCAATTTAAATAGAATGGGCATGTTAGTTAATTTGTGGTGTTATTTCAGTTTCCAATTTCATATGTTGGTGCGTGACTTGTAAGCCTGTATAAAACTTCTCGTTCTCACAGCTTCCATTCAGAATTGAAAAAGACTTCTGGACAGAAGTCGAAACGTTTTCTGCAACAAATAAAGTCCAGTTGATCCTGTATTGAACGCCTTTTTTGATTTCATCATGTCCTGGACGACTGAGAATCTTCACCAGCATACCTTGTAAATGAAGATGAACTAACCAAGGACTAATGGGTAGTTACTAGGGATGCATGATATTATCACCCCTCCCAAACCTTCTACTGAGGAATTCCACGGACTTTTCAGAGGAGCCCAGCTGAATAAACATTCTGTCATCATTTCAGGACTCTGGATTCGCCTCTGG
>JBBPBX010042387.1:0-28423 GCA_038048925.1 Garcialebias charrua
AAGCTAAATATTTAGCTTACAAACTAAATAGTTAACTTGCAAATTAAATATTTAGTTAGCAAGCTAAATATTAAGCTCCACACAAAACGTTTAGTTTACAAATTAAATGTTTATGTCCAAGCTGAATGTTTAATTTGCAAACTAAATGTTTAACTTGCAAGTTAAATATTTAATTTGCAAATTAAATATATATTTTGGGAATTAAATGTTTAGCTTGGAAAATAAATATTTAGGTCTGAGCTAAACATTTAGTTAGCTAATTAAATATGTAGTTTAAGAATTAAATGTTTAGCTTGGAAATTAAATGTCTAGTTTGGAAATTAAATGTTTAAGCTTGGACAATAAATATTTAATTTGGAAATTAAATGTTTAGTTTTGACGATAAATATTAAGCTTGGAAATTAAATGTTTAATTTACACCTAAATATTTAATTCATTAACTAAATATTTAACTTGCAAGTTAAATGTTTAGTTTATAAATTAAACAATTATCTTGGACATAAACATTTAGTTTATAAACCAAATATTTAGTGTGGAGCTAAATATTTAGCTTTCTAACTAACTATTAAACTTGCAAGTTAAGTATTAAGTTTGTGAACTAAATATTTAGCTTTTAAATTAAATATTTAGTTTAGAACTATGACATTTATTAAAGTATGCATGACATTGTGAAAATATGGCATTGAAAAATACTATTTTTTTTAATGAAAGTCTAAACAAACCAAAATATTGCTGTTAGTTTTTGACTATGTAACGTTGCAAACGGCACCCCATACACTTTGGAGGTTTTTCCACATATGTCCCACCGGAGCAGACCCAAGCAGCAGAAAATTAACAAATGGATAAACAGATAAAGGATGGATGGAAATATCCAGATTATTCATTTCTGAAAGATAGAGGCTAGATATGTTATCTGACCTTTAACAAGTTTTAAACCACCCCTTTGTCTTCGCCAGCAGCAGTCAATCAGTGTGTGTGTGTGTGTGTGTGAGTGCGTGTTCCTGTTTTTGCTACGGACTGAGGACTATCATGAGTTTTTAACCAACGGAGTGAGGACCTTTTGGGAAGTGAGGACTTTTTCTCGGTCCTCACTTTGTTTTCAATGGAAACAAGCTCTACTACCCTTATAGATGCTACTCTCAATTTTCTGTGACGGTCCTCACTTTTGATGTAAAACGAGTTTTGAGCACCGGACATCTTACACTGATTTGCTCTCTGAGTCCCTCTACAGCCCCAGTCTGCTACTGCAGTCTGAAATTAACTCCTCCCATGAGTGGGTATGCTGAATCTCCCCCCACTGCTTTTCTCTATTCCTCCCCCTATGGGTGTTATGTTATCACACATGCTTTTGGGATCAGCAGGGGAGGGTTTTATGTCACCAACAACTTTGTTTAACAATGGGAGTGAAATGGAATGGAATTTACTTTTGGGTGAAGGCAGGGGGGGCACACAGGACAGGTCTCCAATCTGTCACAGAGACACAGACAAAGAGACATCCAGAGAAAATTTACAGTCGCTCAGAAGAGCCCAAAAAGGGATTCAAACTGAGGATTATCAATAATAATTGATCATATGTATTTGTCATGCTAAATCCTTACTGGTAATCAGTGTGGGAAGTTTTTAATAATACAGATCAGATTGATGTGATTAGGCAGTCATATAGTCACATGTCTGTAAATGTATTACTGTATTATTAATACTATAATTAAAAGTGAGCCGTGCAAATGTGTTTGGATCAAACAAGTAGCCCTTTGTGTCACTCAGTCCCTCTGAAATAGCTTAGTCTCATAAAGGTTTGTGACCCTTGTACTATAACATACAATATCACACCATACCATACCACTTTTTTTATAAAGCACTTAAAACAGCAGCAAGACCAACCAAAGTGCTGTGCAATGCATGCTGTCAGATGGATGATGCAAACAAACAGTTTTAGAGTTATCATTTTCCTAACTGTATTTAACATATATGACTAGCATTTTTTGTACTGTTATCAGAGTCAGAGAGTCTTTATTGTCATTTGCACCACATGTGGTACATGTGATGAAATGAGATTATGTACACAGGGTCCCAGTTACATCCAACAACATGCAAGAGAAAAACAGTAATAACACCTAGGATTAACTAAGAAAAACATCAGCTAGTAATACACTAAGCCCTAATGTAGTAGAAAAACATCATTATAAACAGCAGCACGAACACGAGTCTGTATGAGCAGATGGTCACAGATGAACACAGCAACAAGAAACCAGATCAGCATCAGCATGATGTGATATTTTGCAATGTTTATTCTTATTATTTATTTATTCGTGAGTCTAACAGCCTTAGGGTAGAAGCTGTTCCTCAGTCTAGTGGTTCTACATTTAATGCTCCTCAACCTCCGTCCTGAGGGGAGTGGAGCAAAGAGTGAGTGTGCTGGGTGAGTGAGGTCTTTCATGATGCAAGTGGCTCTTTTCCTACATCTGGAGGTGTAAATGTCTGTGATGGTGGGGAGACTGACTCCAACAGACTTCTGTGCAACCTTCACCACTCTCTGCAGAGCTTTTCTTTCTGCAGCTGTGCAGCCTCCATGCCACACGTTGATACTGGAGCACAGGATGCTCTCCACTGCACACCTGTAGAAGGAGGTGAGGACTGGGCTGCTCAGACCAGCTCGTCTCAGCCGTCTGAGGAAGTATAGTCTCTGATGACCTTTCTTGATCAGGCTTGATCCAACAACTTTCAAATGAGTTTTATGCTCAATGTGATGCTTGAAATTGTCCAATTTCCATTCAGTCCACATTTTTCCCTCCAAAAACTCACTTGCTACTTTGGCTTCACTGCATGTTTTGCAAAGCAGACCTTTCTTACTGAAAAAAGAAAATATCTCACCCAGTGTCACCACTTGTTCTTCTGTTTGTAGATACTCTGACAGCCATTCCATCTTAAAAGAACTGCATTTGTTTTTTACTTTAACTAGGTGATTGAATATATTACTGTGTTTGTTTCACCATTATAAAGGTTTAGAATTTGCTTCTCTTAACTCTGCTTCACTGATGTTAGCTTACTTGCATGGCACCACAGAACGTATGGGTAGCACACATACACAAGTTGCGTCTTGGACCAAACGGTTTTAGAAAATTTTGAGTCTGAAAAGTCACCCAAAATATCCTCTTAGCGGCTTAAATAGAGAGACCACAGAGAAGGAAAACATGGGCTTCTGGTGCTCTGTTTTTTCTGCTGGAGCCAGACTCACCATCTTTGGATATGTTGTGGTATCCCTGTGGGACGTGTACACATTGGTCCCTGTCCAATATGACCCCGTTTTGGGGGGTGAAACGAAGGGGCTTTTACGCCTGCTTTTTCCAGCATACAATTACCCGTATGATGATGATGATGTGGAGCTTCTGGCTGACTCCTAATTATCACTGCCTTGCTATTCTGGACGGTGTTACTCCTAACAAAACCCGCTGTGGGCCTGTTTACCTCTGTTCACCTTGGTTAACTAATCAAACTCGAGAACTCAGGCGCTCTTGTCTGAAAACAGAATGCCTGTGGAAGAGGACTGGTTTGGTTGCCCACCGGGAATATTTTAAAGAGGTCCTTGAAGCTTATAACAAGGCAGTTAGTGATTCATTCAACCTTTATTTATACAGGTTAGTCTCGTTGAGCCACGTGGACTCATTTGCAAGAGAGACCTGATTTCTAACAAAGAGTGAAGAGAAATAAAGGAGTTAACAACAAGTCAACAGAAAAAACAGAACAACACTATGCAAAAAAAGAAAATCAACAGTCTACATACATACAATATCAACAATGTGACATAGTAATGTGATGCCAGGTCATCTTATTTTAGCAATATCCTTCACCAGAACAAAAACAATCCTAAAGTGTTATTTAATATTATCAGCAGTATTGTATCTCCTCCAGCGCACCATGCTTCATTAACCTCAAACAATGACTGTAACATGTTCCTCAGTTTTTTTCATAAAGAAGTTGATGGACCTGAAATCCAATATATCTCGTAGCTTTGCTACCTTTCATGAAGAGCCTCAGTGTTCTGTCATTTTCTTCTTTTGTTCCATCCATCCATCGTTTTTTCGTCCGCTTATCCGGGGTCGGGTCGCGGGGGTAGCAACCTAAGTAGGGAGACCCAGACTTCCCTCTCCCCAGCCACTTGGAGCAGCTCCTCTGGGGGAATCCCAAGGCGTTCCCAGGCCAGCCGAGAAACATAGTCCCTCCAGCGTGTCTTGGGTCTTCATCTGGGTCTCCTCCTGGTGGGACATGCCCGGAACACCTCACCAGGGAGGCGTCCAGGAGGCACCCTAACCAGATGCCCGAGCCACCTCAACTGGCTCCTCTCGATGTGGAGAAGCAACGGCTCTACTCCGAGTCCCTCCCGGATGACTGAGCTTCTCACCCTATCTCTAAGGGAGAGTCCAGACATCCTGCGGAGAAAACTCATTTCAGCCGCTTGTATCCGAGATCTCGTTCTTTCGGTCACAACCCAAAGCTCATGACCATAGATGAGGGTGGGAACGTAGATCGATCGGTAAATTGAGAACTTTGCCTTTCGACTCAGCTCTCTCTTCACTACTACAGACCGGTACAGCGCCCGCTTCACTGCGGATGCTGCACCTATCCGCCTATCGATCTCACGCTCCAGTTTTCCATTATTCGTGAACAAGACCCCGAGATACTTAAACTCCTCCACTTGGGGCAGGACCTCCTCCCCGACCTGGAGAGTGCACTCTACCCTTTTCCGGCTCAAGACCATGGCCTCGGATTTGGAGGAACTGATCCTCATCCCGGCCGCATCACACTCGGCTGCAAACCGCTCCAGCGAAAGCTGTAGATCACGACCTGATGAAGCCAATAGGACCACATCATCTGTAAAAAAACAGAGAAGCGATTCTAAGGCCACCAAAACGGATCCTCTCAACACCTTGGCTGCGCCTAGAAATTCTGTCCATAAAAGTTATGAACAGAATCGGTGACAAAGGGCAACCTTGGCGGAGTCCAACTCTCACTGGAAACGAGCCTGACTTACTGCCGGAAATGCGGACCAGGCGCTGACACCGGTCGTACAGGGACCTAACAGCCCATATCAATGGGCCCGGTACCCCATACTCCCGGAGTACCCCCCACAGAACCCCCCGAGGGACGCGGTCGAATGCCTTTTCCAAGTCCACAAAGTACATGTAAACTGGTTGGGCAAACTCCCATGCGCCCTCCTGGATCCTGCTAAGGGTGTAGAGCTGGTCCAGTGTTCCAGGACCAGCACGAAAACCACACTGTTCCTCCATGTTTTTCTCATCACGGCTGGTGATTTCAACCATGCAGATTTAAAGAGTGTATTTCAAAAAACATACAAAAACATAAACTTTTGCAACAAGAGGAAACAACACACTGGACCAAGTTTACACCACCATGAAAAATGCCTACAGAGCCCTCCCCCTCCCCCACATTGATGCTTCTGACCATATCTATGTTATGCTAAAGCCAGCATACAGGCCGCTGGTGAAAGTCACAAAACCAGTCTGCAAGCAGATACGAGTGTGGCCAGAGGGGTCTTCAGAGGCACTCCAGGACTGTTTTGACACCACAGATTGGGGTATGTTCAAAGAAGCTGCTACCACAAACAACAACACATGTCTCCAGGAGTACTCAGACACTGTATGTTCATACATCACCAAGTGCATTGATGATGTTACCAACCTCAAAACCATCACTTTTCGGGCTAATCAGAAGCCATGGCTGACAGCTGAGGTTTACAGACTCCTGAAAGCCAGGAATGCTGCCTTCAAAGCGGGAGATCAGGTGGGCCTGAAGGCAGCCAGAAAGAACCTGAATCTGGGCATCAGAGAGGCCAAGGAGCAGTATTCTAGGAAAATAGCTCACCGTTTCAAGGACAGCAAGGATACACGCAGTCTGTGGTAGGGAATACAGACCATCACAAACTACAACCCCCCCCCCCCCAGACCTGTGACAGCTCAACCTCTACGCTGAATGAACTGAATGAGTTCTTTGCTCGGTTTGAGGCAAGTAATAGCACACCTGCACATAAACTCCCTCCCTCTCCTGATGGCCAGGTGCTGGCACTGTCCTCAGACAGCGTAAGGCGATCATTTATCAAGATTAATGCCGGAAGGCCTCTGGTCCTGACAACATACCTGGTCGTGTACTGAAGGACTGTGCAAGGGAACTCGCAGCGGTCTTCACGGACATCTTTAACATCTCACTGAGCCAGGCTATCGTCCCCACCTGTTTCAAAGCCACCACCATCATCCCTGTCCCAAAGAAGGCAATGCCCGCATGCCTCAATGAATATCGCCCAGTAGCACTCACCCCCATCCTGATGAAGTGCTTTCAACGGCTAGTCATGAAAAGCATCACATCTGTCCTCCCTGCCTCCCTGGATCCCTTCCAATTTGCATACCGACCTAATCGCTCAACCGACGATGCCATCTCCTCTGCCTTCCACACAGCTCTCACACATCTGGACACGAAGGACTCTTATGTTAGAATGCTGTTCATCGACTTCAGCTCGGCATTCAACACCATCATCCCCCAACAGCTCATCCATAAACTGGACAGTCTGGGGCTGAACACCTCAATGTGTAACTGGCTGCTAGACTTCCTGACCGGGAGACCACAGACAGTACGGATCGGGAGTAACACATCTAGCACCATCACATTGAACACAGGGGCCCCACAAGGATGTGTGCTGAGCCCCCTTCTATTCACCCTGCTAACACACGACTGCACACCATCGTACAGCTCCAACCACTTCATCAAGTTTGCGGACGACACAACAGTGGTAGGTCTCATCAGCAACAACGATGAGACGGACTACAGGAACGAGGTGAGCCGCTTGGCCTTGTGGTGCGGACACAACAATCTCACTCTCAACGTGGAGAAGACAAAGGAGATTGTCGTGGACTTCAGGAAGAGGGATGCACAACATGCCCCTCTGACCATCAACAGCACCGCAGTGGAGAGAGTGGACAGCACCAAGTTCCTGGGAGTGCACGTCTCAAAGGACCTGTCCTGGAGCAGGAACACTGCAGCACTGGCCAAGAAGGCTCACCAGCGCCTCTACTTTCTCCGCAAGCTGAAAAGGGCTGGAGCTTCAACCCCCATCATGTGCACCTTCTACAGGGGTGCCATAGAAAGTGTCCTGACCAGCTGCATCACGGTGTGGTTTGGTGCATGCACTTGCATCATGCCGCAAGAGCCTCCAGCGCATCGTGAAAGCAGCTGAGAAGATCGTCGGCACCTCCTTGCCCTCACTGCAGGACTTACACAGCAAACACCTCACTCGGAAAGCCCACTGCATGGCAGGTGATCCCACACACCCACTACACAGCCGCTTTAGACTGCTGCCATCAGGGAGGAGACTGAGGAGTCTCCAGGCTCGAACCAGCAGACTGAGAGACAGCTCTGTTCATCAGGCAGTCAGAATGCTAAACACTCTGCCTGCTCTGCCTCCCCTCCCATTTGAACTGCCTTAACACAAAAAAAACTTTCTCACACATTACCACTCAACACAAAGTTTTTAACACTGGACCCTGTGTCATCAAACGGGTTATTCACTAAACTCTCGGTCATGTACTCATTCAGTTTGCACTACTTCTCATATTTGCACTAATGTTTGTATTACATTACTGCCTATAGTCATACTACTGTTTACATTCACTGTTTACATTTATTAATACGGTTTACATTTATTACTACTGCTTTACATTTATTACTACTGTTTACATTTACACTACTTTTATCTACACTACTGCAGATACATATACAGCATTCTCTGACTAGCCTTATCTAAGGATGCCAAATGTGCCTTATGTGCCTCACTGCATATGCCACTTTGCCTCTATACCAACATCAACTACCTCCAGTGGTGGAGAAAGTACTCAAACACTGTACTTAAGTAAAAGTACAAATAAACAGACAAAAATGTACTCTAGTAAAAGTAGAAGTACCATATTAATGTTTTTACTTAAGTAGAAGTAAATAAGTACTTGATTTTAAAAATACTTAAAAGTATTAAAGTAAAAGTACTTGCTGAATGTATTACCTAATCCAATGATCTACAATATCATAAGTGTGCATACTGTATGTATATTTTCTGTAATACATTAATAGTGTTGAGTCATTTTAATGAACAATGCTGCAGATAATACAGTACTGTACATGTTTTTATTGTGTTTACTCTGTGACACAGTTCACACTTGGACTTGTGATTTTGTGCGTCAGAATTTCAGGGATGACCTACAGAGTTAAATGACATTAAGCAAAATAAGAAAGATTATACCTGTGAAAGTTTTTATTTAACACAAACCAATGTGTCATTTTAACTGCAGTAAACACATTTAAGTAAAAGTTGTCTGACAGAAAAAAAGGAGCATTAGACACAACTAACAAATGAACATCTGATCATTTCAACTGCAGTTTGTCATCAACTCTAGTTAAAATACTGTCAAGTCAACTTTGTAATGGGTCAATAGTGAACAATATTTTACCTTCCTGACACCATTTTCGAAACTTGGACCTGAGTGTTGAGTCATTTGGAGACATCTCTTGTCTTCTAACATCATGAACTGACACATTTTAATATTGCAGCAATAATTTCTTGTTCAAGTTCAGATGAAGTTGGTTTTCAAAGTTTTTTTAGTCCAGTCTGGCTCTTTTGGGAGAGAGAATCTGTCTGAACAGAATCTGACTGAACAGTCTTTCAATAGTCTTTCAGTAATAGTCTTTGAATAATGTTTCAATAAGGCCATGGGTGTTGGTGTATTTTCTGGCAGAATCTCTGTGGTGGAATTCATTTTGCGTGTGTTAGTGGTGCTGTGGGTGCTCCCAGCTCAATGTATATACTAGAATATATGTCATTGATTCAGCTCTTCTTGAAGGCGGGTGTAATGTTACCTGTCCACTTTGCAGTGATTCAATGGACCAACTCCCATCTTGACATCATTTCAAACTAACGACAAATCAAAAAGCTGCAACATGAATGTAACTTGTAACTCAACACATTATAGAAATGTAGTGTAGTAGAAAGTACAGATACTTCATGTAAAATGTAGTGGAGTAAAAGTAAAAAGTACCCATGTTTAACTCTACTTAAGTAAAGTACAGATACATGAAAAATTTATTTAAGTACAGTAACAAAGTATTTATACTTAGTTACATCCCACCACTGACTACCTCATACATATACTGTGTAATTAACTTATATGCTGCTGTGCCACTCTTTGCAAATGTCAATGCTAGAACCTTCAGTTTATTTTATAGATATACTTTTTATACTTTTTATACTACTATGCAAAAACTCAGGACAGTATTACACTTTTATTATTTCATTTTATGCTTATGTTCATTGGGTGTTTGGTGTTTCAGGGGTGTTGGGTGTTTCAGTGTTGGTGTAAATTTTCATACTTTTATACTATTATGAAAAAACTCAGGACAGTGTTACACTTTTACTATTTTATGCTTATGTTTATTAAATGTTTTAGTGTTTAGTGTTTAGATGGTTACTGTTGCACCGAGGGACTGAGAGAAAAGCAATTTCGGTCCTGTGTATGTCCTGTACATACTGTATTGCAGTTCTGACAATAAAGTTGACTTTGACTTTGACTTTGAATCCGAGGTTCGACTATCCGACGGACCCTCTTCTCCAGAACCCCTGAATAGACCTTACCAGGGAGGCTTAAGAGTGTGATCCCCCTATAGTTGGAACACACTCTACGGTTCCCCATTTTGAATAGAGGAACCACCACCCCAGTCTGCCAATCCAAGGGAACTGCCCCTGATGTCCACGCGATATTGCAGAGTGTGTAAGCCAACACAACCCCACAACATCCAGAGCCCTAAGGAACTCAGGGCAAATCTCATCCATCCCCGGAGCCCTACCACCGCAGAGCTTTTTAACCACCTCGGTGACCTCAGCACCAGAGATTGGAGAGCCCGACCCAAAGTCCCCAGGCTCCGCTTCCTCAGTGGAAGACGTGCCAGTAGGATTGAGGAGGTCTTCGAAGTACTCCGCCCACCGACTCACAACATCCCGAGTTGAGGTCAACAGCATGCCATCCCCACCATAAATGGTGTTGGTCGCGTACCACTTTCCCCCCCTGAGACGCCGGATGGTGGACCAGAATCGCTTCGAAGCCGTACGGAAGTCATTCTCCATGGCCTCTCCGAACTCCTCCCACGCCCGAGTTTTTACCTCAGCAACCACCCGAGCCGCATGCCGCTTGGACTGTCGGTACCTATCTGCTGCTTCCGGGGTCCCACAGGCCAAAAAGGCCTAACAGGACTCCTTCTTCAGCATGACAGCATCCCTCACCGCCGGTGTCCACCACCGGGTTCGAGGGTTGCCACCACGACAGGCACCAACAACCTTGCGGCCACAACTCTGATAAGCTGCCTCGACAATAGAGGCGCGGAACATGGCCCACTCGGGCTCAATGTCCCCCGCCTCCCTCGGAACGTGCTCAAAGCTCTCCCGGAGGTGGGAGTTAAAGCTCCGTCTTACGGGAGACTCTGCCAGACGTTCCCAGCAGACCCTCACAATACGTTTGGGTCTGCCAGGTCTGACCGGCATCCTCCCCCACCATGGGAGCCAACTCACCACCAGGTAGTGGTCAGTTGACAGCTCCGCCCCTCTCTTCACCCGAGTGTCCAGGACATACGGCCGCAGATCAGATGAGACAACAACAAAGTCGATCATCGAACTACGACCTAGGGTGTCCTGGTGCCAAGAGCACATATGTACACCCTTATGCCTGAACATGGTGTTCATTATGGACAATCCATGACGAGCACAGAAGTCCAACAACAAAACACCACTCGGGTTCAGATCAGGGGGGCCGTTCCTCCCAACCACACCCCTCCAGGTCTCACTGTCATTTCCCACGTGAGCGTTGAAATTCCCCAGCAGAACAAGGGAGTCCCCAGGAGGCGCACTCTCCAATACCCCCTCCAAGGACTCCAAAAAGGGTGGGTAATCTGCGCTGCCGTTTGGCGCATAGGCACAAACAACAGTCAGAGTCCATCCCCCCACACGTAGGCGAAGGGAGGCTACCCTCTCGTTCACCGGGGTGAACCCCAACGTACAGGCACCAAGATGGGGGGCAACAAGTATGCCCACTCCTGCTCGGCGCCTCTCACCATGGGCAACTCCAGAGTAGAAGAGTGTCCAACCCCTCTCAAGGAAACTGGTTCCAGAGCCAGAGCCATGTGTTGAAGTGAGTCTGACTATTTCTACTCGGAATCTCTCGACCTCGCACACTAGCTCAGGCTCCTTCCCCACCAGAGAGTTGACATTCCATGTCCCAATGGCCAGCTTCTGTAGCCAAGGATCAGACCGTCAGGGTCCCCGCCCTCGGCCACCACCCATCCCACATTGCACCCGACCCCTTTGGCCCCTCCCATAGGTGGTGAGCCCATGGGAAGGGGGACCCACGTCTCCTCTTCGGGCTGTGCCCGGCCGAGCTCCATGGGTGAAAGCCCGGCCACCAGGCGCTCGCCAACGTGCCCCACCTCCGGGCCTGGCTCCAGAGTGGGGCCCCGGTGACCCGCGTCCGGGCGAGGGAACATTTTGTCCATTTATTTTACTCATCATAAGGGGTCTTTGGGCTGCACTTTGTCTGATCCCTCACCTAGGACCTGTCTGCCTTGGGTGACCTTACTAGGGGCATGAAGCCCCTGACAGCATAGCTCCTAGGATCATTGGGACACTCAAACCCCTCCACCACGGTAAGGTGGCAGCCCAGGGAGGGGTGAGGCTATACTGAGGCTATACTATGTTTCATAAACTGTGGCTAGGATGTGTAAGAGAAGTGGAGTATGCTCTATTCACACAATGAGAGTTGTTGGCCAATCGACTTCATGTTGTGCCATTAACTCTAAAATAGTTGTTGAATCAAGTGTTTACTTATGTAGGTAAAACTAGATGCTAAACAATCCATTAAAATACACCATAATGCAGAAAATGGCATCTATTTATTTCTACTAATTACTAACTTCTACTAATTGAACTACAGCCATTTAAGTTGACCTTTTGGGTCTAAATCCATATTGGCAATAAGATGATAATTTATGTTTTTCCACAAACTTGTCAAATTGTTGCAAAAACAATTTTACTGTGAAAATTGAGAAAGAAGAGATATAGGTCTATAATTGGAGAATTGATGTTTATCACCACTTTAAAAAAGGAATTACTTTTGCTGTTTTCATTTTACTTGGAAATGTACCTGTTAGAAAAGAAATCTGCTACCAGAATGTCATTGCAAACCCTAACCAAAGCTGTTTCTGTGCTATGAAGCTGCTTGATACCAGACTGAAAGACCAGACTGAAAGACCTAAAATATTTTGTTCTTATTTAAAAATTGATTTAACTGAGTAAAACTTTTTTTATTTTTTAGGATTTTGGACAGAAAGGGGAGTTTTGAGATTGGTCTGTAATTTGAGCAGGCTGCCCAATGGATGGTAGGACTTGTTTACACAATGATGGGAGGATGGGTTCAGCAGGGGAGCCTGAGGGTTTTATGTGACCAACAACTTTGTTTAACAATGGAAGTGAAATGGAATGGAATTTACTTTTGGGTGAAGGCAGGGGGGACACCAAGGACAGGTCTCCAATCTGTCACAGAGACACAGACAGAGACAAACATCCGTCCACACTATCAGTCACAGCTAGAGAAAATTTACAGATGCTCAGAAGAGCCCAAAAAGGGATTCAAACTGAGGATTTGAGTTCTCGAATGAGAAATCTAATCACTGATTATCAATAATAATTGATCATATGTATTTGTCATGCTAAATCCTTACTGGTAATCAGTGTGGGGAGTTTTTAATAATACAGATCAGATAAGATAAAAGTTATGAACAAAATCGGTGACAAAGGGCAACCTTGGCGGAGTCCAACTCTCACTGGAAACGAGCCTGGCTTACTGCCGGCAATGCGGACCAAGCTCTGACACCGGTTCTTTTGTTCCGATTTCATTAAATGACCTGACCTCATTAGTTGGCAAAATGAAACTCTCTACTTGTTCATTGGAAATATTACCCAGCTCTTTGCTTGTTCAGACTCTAACCTGTATTGACTCAACAGTGTTGGCGATAATTACCATTAACAACTTCCTGAACCAAGGGTTTGTCCCATTATATTTTAAAACAGCAGAAGTGACCCCTCTCTTAAAGAAACCTAATCTTGACTCTGGCTCCTTTTCTAACTTCTGTCCGATCCCTAAACTGCCTTTTCTCTTATGTTTTTCAAAGTAATTTACTAATTACTTGAAAAAGTTGTAGAAATCCAACTCAGATCCTGGTTCTGTCAGCTAAAGATCACTGATCCCTTTCAGTCTGGTTTTCTAAAACACCATTCCACTGAAACGGCATTAGTAAAAGTCCACAACAATATGTTAATGGCTGCCGGTGATGGGAAATGCTCTGTGTTGGTCCTATTCGATCTTTGTGCAGCCTTTGGTACCGTGGATCATAGTTGGTATTTCTGGCTCAACTTTTAACTGACTCACTTCATACCTATGTCACAGGACATTCTGCATCAAGATGGACAGGTTCTCCTTTCAGAGTCAGAGAGTCAGAGAGTCTTTATTGTCATTTGCACCGCATGTGGTACATGAGATGAAAACGAGATTATGTACACGAGGTCCCAGTTACATCCAACAACAATGAAAGAGAAAAACAGTAATAACATCTAGAACTAACTAAGAAAAGCATCAACTAGTAATACACTAAGCCTAATATAGTGGGAATAAACAGCAGCACGAACATGAGTTTGTATGAGCAGATGGTCACAGATGAATACAGCAACAAGAAAACAGATCAGCATCAGCATGATGTGATATTTTGCAGTGTTTATTTTTTTATTTTATTTTTATTTATTCATGAGTCTAACAGCCTCAGGGTAGAAGCTGTTCCTCAGTCTAGTGGTTCTACATTTGATGCTCCTCAACCTCCGTCCTGAGGGGAGTGGGGCAAAGAGTGAGTGTGCTGGGTGAGTGAGGTCTTTCATGATGCAGGTGGCTCTTTTCCTGCATCTGGAGGTGTAAATGTCTGTGATGGTGGGGAGACTGACTCCAACAGACTTCTGTGCAGCCTTCACCACTCTCTGCAGAGCTTTCCTCTCTTCAACTGTGCAGCCTCCATGCCACACGTTGATGCTGGAGCACAGGATGCTCTCCACTGCACACCTGTAGAAGGAGGTGAGGACTGGGCTGCTCAGACCAGCTCGTCTCAGCCGTCTGAGGAAGTAGAGTCTCTGATGACCTTTCTTGATCAGGCTGGTGGTGTTGTTGCTCCAGCTGAGGTTATCATTCATGTGTACACCCAAGTATTTGTAGCTGGAGACCACTTCCACTGCAGACCCACCTATTTTCAGTGGGGCATGGTTGTGTTTGTTCCTTCTGAAGTCCACAATCATCTCCTTTGTCTTCTTCACATTCATGTGAAGATTGTTCTCTTTGCACCAGCTCTCCAGGTGTTCCACCTCCTGTCTGTAGCTGGACTCATCATTGTTTGTAATGCATCCCACCACCGCTGTATCATCTGCAAACTTAACAATATGACAGCCTGGAAGTGTGGCTGTACAATCATATGTGAGCAGAGTGAACAGAAGGGGGCTCAGCACACATCCCTGAGGAGAGCCAGTGCTGAGGGTTATGGTGGAGGAGGAGAAGTTGTGGATCTTCACGGACTGTGGTCTGTCTGTTAAGAAGTCTAGTACCCAGTTACAAATAGAGGGGCTTAGTCCAAGTGTAGATAGTTTGTCTATCAGAGTTTGGGGGATCATGGTGTTGAAGGCAGATGTGAAGTCCACAAAGAGCAGACGCACGTATGAGTCTTTCTGATCCAGGTGGGTGAGAGCAGTGTGGACCACGGAAGAAATGGCGTCCTCTGTTGATCGGTTCTCACGGTATGCGTATTGATGAGGGTCCTCATTGATGTTGACGGTTGCCTTGATGTGGGACATGACCAGTTTCTCAAAACATTTAGCGACTATCGGGGTGAGGGCCACCGGTCTATAGTCATTCAGACCAGTCACTGTGGAGCTCTTTGGGACTGGGATGATGGTCGCGGTCTTCAGGCAGGTGGGAACTAACTCCAGTGCAAGTGAGGTGGTGAAGATGTCAGCCAGCACCTCACAGAGCTGGTCCGCACATTCCTTCAGAACTTTCCCTGGGATGTTGTCTGGTCCGGTTGCTTTATGAGGATTAATCTTTCTGAGACTGCCTCTCACTTCTGCTGCGGACACCCTGAGATGCTCTTCATCTGGTGATGAGGTGAGTCTGGTGCTAGCAGGTCTGTTTGGATCATCAAAACGTGCATAAAACTTATTGAGGGCATCAGGCAGAGATGGGTCCCTGGGGCATTGTTTGTTTTTGCCTTTGTAATCTGTTATGCATTTAATACCCTTCCACATGCTCCGTGGGTCTTGTGAGGTGAACTGTCCCTCGATCCTCTGTGCATACGTGGCCTTGGCCTTCTTAATGCCATCCTTCAGTTCATTCCTGCTTTTCCTCAGCTCCACTTTATCTCCTGACTTGAATGCAGTGTCTCTGGCTGCTAACAAGGCGTGAACTTCTCTATTTAACCAGGGTTTCTGGTTCGGGTAGGATTTCACATATTTTTTTATGGATACATAAAAATACTTTGACTATGCCCCCTTAACTTGTGGGGTGCCACAAGGCTATCAGTTCTGGGTCCACTTTTGTTTTCCTTTTATATTCCACTTGCCAGCATTATTCACTCCTTTTCTGATATTTATTATCACATTTATGCTGAAGACATTCAATTGTATTTTTCCTTTATACCACACCCAATGGACAAGTTGGCCAGCCTTGTCCAATGTTTGTACCAGATCAGTGACTGTCCGATTTTTTTTTTAGAAATTTCTTGGTTTTAAACATTCGTGAACTCAATGTTCACGAATGAGGGAAAACTGGAGCGTGAGATCGATAGGCGGATAGGTGCAGCATCCGCAGTGAAGCGGACGCTGTACCGGTCTGTCGTGGTGAAAAGAGAGCTGAGTCGAAAGGCAAAGCTCTCAATTTACCGATCGATCTACGTTTCCACCCTCATCTATGGTCATGAGCTTTGGGTTGTGACCGAAAGAACGAGATCTCGGATACAAGCGGCTGAAATGAGTTTTCTCCGCAGGGTGTCTGGACTCTCCCTTAGAGATAGGGTGAGAAGCTCAGTCATCCGGGAGGGACTCGGAGTAGAGCCGCTGCTTCTCCACATCGAGAGGAGCCAGTTGAGGTGGCTCGGGCATCTGGTTAGGATGCCTCCTGGACGCCTCCCTGGTGAGGTGTTCCGGGCATGTCCCACCGGGAGGAGACCCAGAGGAAGACCCAGGACACGCTGGAGGGACTATGTTTCTCGGCTGGCCTGGGAACGCCTTGGGATTCCCCCAGAGGAGCTGCTCCATGTGGCTGGGGAGAGGGAAGTCTGGGCCTCCCTACTTAGGCTGCTACCCCCGCGACCCGACCCCGGATAAGCGGAAGAAAATGGATGGATGGATGGTTTTAAACACTAGTAAGACAGAGATGTCGATTACAGCTCCCAGACACGTACATCCTAAAATCAGTCTGACAATTGCCTCTTTTTGCCCAGTAGCCAAATAAAAAATAAAAAATCTAGGAAGGAGTCAAGTCTACAAGCAATACAGAACGCAGCTGCCAGACTTCTCACCAAATCTAGCAAATAATGTCACATCACTTCGGTTCTATATTCACTACACTGGCTCCCAGTGGAGTTTAGAATTTGTTTTAAAGTTCTTGTGTGTTGATGTATTTAAATGGCCAAGCATCTGTTTATCTTTCTAGTTTTGTCTTCTTTCCCAGACACTGAGTCTCTTGGATGTTCCATGTATTAGGCTGAAAACTAAAGTCAAGTCATCTTTATTTATAGAGCACAATTTAAAACAGGTAAACTTATCAAAGTGCTTTACAACAGTATCAACAATAATAATAACAATATCAACAATATTTACAGTATCAATCAACGAGATTTGGATTAAAGAAAAAAAACACACAGCAGTAGAAATATACTCTTAAAATTTTTATACAACAGTATTAGAAACACCCCTTATGATGAATAATATAAATGGAGTCAATGTTCCCTTGCCCGGACGCGGGTCACCGGGGCCCCACTCTAAAGCAAGGCCCGGAGGTGGGGCACGTTGGCGAGCGCCTAGTGGCCGGGCTTTTACCCATGGAGCTCGGCCGGGCACAGCCCAAGGAGGAGATGTGGGTCCCCCTTCCCATGGGCTCACCACCTATGGGAGGGGCCAAAGGGGTCGGGTGCAATGTGGGATGGGTGGTAGCCGAGAGCGGGGACCCTGGCGGTCTGATCCTCAGCTACAGAAGCTGGCCATTGGGACATGGAATGTCACCTCTCTGGTGGGGAAGGAGCCTGAGCTAGTGTGTGAGGTTGAGAGGTTCCGGCTAGAAATAGTCGGACTCACCCCAACACATGGCTCTGGCTCTGGAACCAGTTTCCTTGAGAGGGGTTGGACACTCTTCCACTCTGGAGTTGACCCTGGTGAGAGATGCCGAGCAGGAGTGGGCATACTTGTTGCCCCCCATCTTGGTGCCTGTACGTTGGGGTTCACCCCGGTGAACGAGAGGGTAGCCTCCCTTCGCCTACGTGTGGGGGGACGGGCTCTGACTGTTGTTTGTGCCTATGCGCCAAACGGCAGTGCAGATTACCCACCCTTTTTGGAGTCCTTGGTGGGGGTATTGGAGAATGCATCTCCTGGGGACTCCCTTGTTCTACTGGAGGACTTCAACGCTCACGTGGGCAATGACAGTGAGACCTGGAAGGGTGTGGTTGGGAGGAACGGCCCCCCTGATCTGAACCCAAGTGGTGTTCTGTTATTGGACTTCTGTGCTCGTCATGGATTGTCCATAACGAACACCATGTTCAGGCATAAGGGTGTACATATGTGCTCTTGGCACCAGGACACCCTAGGTCGCAGTTCAATGATCGACTTTGTTGTCGTCTCATCTGATCTGCGGCCGCATGTCCTGGACACTCGGGTGAAGAGAGGGGCGGAGCTGTCCATTGACCACTACCTGGTGGTGAGTTGGCTCCGATGGTGGGGGAGGATGCCGGTCAGACCTGGCAGACCCAAACGTATTGTGAGGGTCTGCTGGGAACGTCTGGCAGAGTCTCCCGTAAGACGGAGCTTTAACTCCCACCTCCGGGAGAGCTTTGAACACGTTCCGAGGGAGGCGGGGCACATTGAGTCCGAGTGGGCCATGTTCCGCGCCTCTATTGTCGAGGTAGCTTATCAGAGTTGTGGCCGCAAGGTTGTTGGTGCCTGTCGTGGTGGCAACCCTCGAACCCGGTGGTGGACACCGGCGGTGAGGGATGCTGTCAAGCTGAAGAATGAGTCCTATTGGGCCTTTTTGGCCTGTGGGACCCCGGAAGCAGCAGATAGGTACCGACAGTCCAAGCGGCATGCTACTCGGGTGGTTGCTGAGACAAAAACTTGGGCGTGGGAGGATTTCGGAGAGGCCATGGAGAATGACTTCCATACGGCTTTGAGGCGATTCGGGTCCACCATCCGGCGTCTCGGGGGGGGAGCGGTACGCGACCAACACCATTTATGGTGGGGATGGCGTGCTGTTGACCTCAACTCGGGATGTTGTGAGTCGGTGGGCGGAATACTTCAAAGACCTCCTCAATCCTACTGGCACGTCTTCCACTGATGAAGCGGAACCTGGGGACTTTGGGTCGGGCTCTCCAATCTCTGGTGCTGAGGTCACCGAGGTGGTTAAAAAGCTCCGCGGTGGCAGGGCTCCGGGAGTGGATGAGATTTGCCCTGAGTTCCTTAGGGCTCTGGATGTTATGGGGTTGTGTTGGCTTACGCGACTCTGCAATATCGCGTGGACATCGGGGGTAGTTCCCTTGGATTGGCAGACTGGGGTGGTGGTTCCCCTATTTAAAAAGGGGGACCGTAGGGTGTGTTCGTACTATAGGGGGATCACACTCTTAAGCCTCCCTGGTAAGGTCTGTTCAGGTGTTCTGGAGTGGAGGGTCCGTCGGATAGTCGAACCTCGGATTCAGGAGGAGCAGTGTGGTTTTCGTGCTGGTCGTGGAACACTGGACCAGCTCTACACCCTCAGCAGGGTCCTGGAGAGTACGTGGAAGTTTGCCCAACCAGTTTACATGTGATTTGTGGACTTGGAGAAGGAATTTGACCGCGTCCCTCGGGAGGTTCTGTGGGAGGTACTCCGGGAGTATGGGGTACCAGACCCATTTATATGGGCTGTTAGGTCCCTGTACGGCCGGTGTCAGAGCTTGGTCCACATTGCCGACAGTAAGTCAGGCTTGTTTCCAGTGAGAGTTGGACTTTGCTATGGTTGCCCTTTGTCACCGATTCTGTTCATAACTTTTATGGACAGAATTTCTAGGCGCAGCCAAGGTGTTGAGAGGATCCGTTTTGGTGACCTTAGAATCGCTTCTCTGCTTTTTGCAGATGATGTGGTCCTATTGGCTTCATCAGGTCATGATCTACAGCTTTCGCTGGAGCGGTTTGCAGCCGAGTGTGATACGGCCGGGATGAGGATCAGTTCCTCCAAATCCGAGGCCATGGTCTTGAGCCGGAAAAGGGTAGCATGCCCTCTCCGGGTCGGGGAGGAGGTCCTGCCCCAAGTGGAGGAGTTTAAGTATCTCGGGGTCTTGTTCACGAATGAGAGAAAACTGGAGCGTGAGATCGATAGGCGGATAGGTGCAGCATCCGCAGTGAAGCGGGCGCTGTACCGGTCTGTCGTGGTGAAGAGAGAGCTGAGTCGAAAGGCAAAGCTCTCAATTTACCGATCGATCTACGTTCCCACCCTCATCTATGGTCATGAGCTTTGGGTTGTGACCGAAAGAACGAGATCTCGGATACAAGCGGCTGAAATGAGTTTTCTCCGCAGGGTGTCTGGACTCTCCCTTAGAGATAGGGTGAGAAGCTCAGTCATCCGGGAGGGACTCGGAGTAGAGCCGCTGCTTCTCCACATCGAGAGGAGCCAGTTGAGGTGGCTCGGGCATCTGGTTAGGATGCCTCCTGGACGCCTCCCTGGTGAGGTGTTCCGGGCATGTCCCACCGAGAGGAGACCCAGAGGAAGACCCAGGACACGCTGGAGGGACTATGTTTCTCGGCTGGCCTGGGAACGCCTTGGGATTCCCCCAGAG
Source organism: Garcialebias charrua (assembly GCA_038048925.1). Lineage (NCBI taxonomy): Eukaryota > Metazoa > Chordata > Actinopteri > Cyprinodontiformes > Rivulidae > Garcialebias > Garcialebias charrua. The sequence goes on from JBBPBX010042387.1 coordinate 20,197, forward strand.
GAGCCGTTCCAAGTGGCTGGTGAGAGGGAAGTCTGGGCCTCCCTACTTAGGCTGCTACCCCCGCGACCCGACCCGCGGAAGAAAATGGATGGATGGATGGATGGATGGAGTATTAGAAATGAAAACACTGGATAATATATACATAATCAGCTCACACAGTGTGAAACACACAGGAAGGGAGGTGGCCTCCTAATGTTGGGGGGCAGGTTGTTCCAAAGTTTGGGGGCAAAGACTGAAAACGCCCGATCTCCTCAGAGCTTCAGTCATGTTTTAGGAACAGCCAAAAGCACCTGATCGGATGATCTCAGGGCCCAAGCGAGAACACATGGTTCCAGCTCACTCACCCCCTAAAGGGGACAGGGCCTTTCAGTCAGTGGCACCAAGGCTGTGGAACAGTTTGCCTTGCAGCTTCGTTTTGCTGACTCTGTGGAGGTTTTTAAAAAGCAACTAAAAACACTTTTATTCACCTCGGCTTTTATGTCATGATTTTATTGTGCTTCTTACGCTTGTTTTGTTGAGAAGGCACTCTACCCTTTTCCGGCTCAAGACCATGGCCTCGGATTTGGAAGAACTGATCTTCTTTCCATAAAGTAATTTTTTTTTCTGAGTCAAAGCTTGGTCCCAATTGTCACACAGGCACATTTTTTAACAAATAGCTGTCACTGTACAAATGTTTCAGAAATAATATGAAGTTTTTTCCCTGCATAACAAAACCAAAAACACACATGTGCACTTAAAATTTAAACATAAAACATACAGAGCAAAATGAAAAACATGACTTGCTCTTTAAAAAGTCAGAGTCTAATGCAGCTTTAGACCTAATGTATCATTTTCAGACCTATCAATAAATTCATGTCATACCAGAGTGGCTTCACTCAGTCCTATGTGGTTCACACCAACAAAGACCGTAACGAACCCCTATTGTGAGGAATTGCTAGGGCAATCTGCATGCATCTAGCTTAGCTCAGCAGCTGAGAGTAGATTCATATGCAAACCTGAGTCTCAGCTTTATCATTCGAACCCCCACACTCTCTGTTCTTTGAACTGAGAAAGCTTATCAGATGAGAAGCAAAACGTCTTCTGTTACAAATAAAGTCCAGTAATTTTTTTTGTCTTTAACTTTTTAACTTAAAAGTATAGTTCATATAGATCAGGGGTGTCAAAGTCAAATACACCGAGGGCCAAAAAAACAAATTTGCTACAAGCCAAGGGCCGGACTGGTTCAATGTTTATTATAAGGAGGTGATAGAAGTTTTTTTTCTTCTTTCTGCACTCTTTTCATTCAATGTTTTTTTTATGAATTTGTTTTATTTTGTCTCTTTTAAATGAATGAATAAATGAATTAAATAAAATATTAAATAAAGCCTCAATAAACACTTATGATCAATAACTCATGTGAATAATGCAGAATACCATCCTGATTTATGCTCAATAATCCAGGTGAATAACACAGAATAACATCCTGATTTATGCTCAATAATCCAGGTGAATAACAGAAAAACACCTGATGCATGCTCAATAATCCAGGTAAATAACACAGAATAACATCCTGATTTATGCTCAATAATCCAGGTGAATAACAGAATAACACCCTGATGCATGCTCAATAATCCAGGTAAATAACACAGAATAACATCCTGATTTATGCTCAATAATCCAGGTGAATAACAGAATAACACCCTGATGCATGCTCAATAATCCAGGTAAATAACACAGAATAACATCCTGAATTATGCTCAATAATCCAGGTGAATAACAGAATAACACCCTGATGCATGCTCAATAATCCAGGTAAATAACACAGAATAACATCCTGATTTATGCTCAATAATCCAGGTAAATAACAGAATAACATCCTGATGCATGATCAATAATCCAGGTAAATAACACAGAATAACATCCTGATTTATGCTCAATAATCCAGGTAAATAACAGAATAACATCCTGATGCATGATCAATAATCCAGGTAAATAACACAGAATAACATCCTGATTTATGCTCAATAATCCAGGTAAATAACAGAATAACATCCTGATGCATGATCAATAATCCAGGTAAATAACACAGAATAACATCCTGATTTATGCTCAATAATCCAGGTGAATAACAGAATAACATCCTGATTTATGCTCAATAATCCAGGTAAATAACAGAATAACATCCTGATGCATGATCAATAATCCAGGTAAATAACACAGAATAACATCCTGAATTATGCTCAATAATCCAGGTGAATAACAGAATACCGTAACACCCTGATGCATGCTCAATAATCCAGGTAAATAACACAGAATAACATCCTGATTTATGATCAATAATCCAGGTGAATAATGCAGAATAATAAACGCTTCTTTCATAACTTCTCCATCACTGAAAGACTTCTTATGTTGAGCCAGGATGCAGCTAACACGGTAGGAGGCGATCGTAGCAACCTTACCTTTTGTGCTGGGCTGAGTGAAGATCGATTGCTGTGCTGCAAGCTTGTGTTTTAGCTCCCGCATGTTCTGAGTCCATAAACAACTTTTAGGAGGGAAATCTGTCTCAAACAGTTTGTGCATCGTCTTGAAATGCCGCTCCAAGTTACACTTTTTGGGCAAGGCAACGCTCGAATTACAGATGAGGCAAATAGACTTCGAATTAGAATAAACAAAAAAATACTCCTCCTCCCACTCTGTGTGAAAATAATAAGTTTTCGTTTGCTTGTTTGCTAGTTCTGCAGCATCCATGTTTACTTCGCACCGATAGCTCCACTGCTGTCTTAAAGTCTCGTCAGTCACTGCACCCAAAACTCGCGAGACTATGTCTGTGAGAAAACAAGATGGGGAGGGCTGAGGAAAGTGTTGCTGCGCATTGGAATATCGTCACTTCTCCCACCCCCCACCTCCACCACTTCTGCCGGAGTTAGAATGAAGCTGAGCACCTCCACCACTTCAGCCGGAGTTAGAATGAAGCTTAGCAGCGGACATTTCACCTTGTTAACAGCTGAGAGCCGGCTGCCGGTGTTCTGTGGCTTGCGGGCCGGCTCTAATAGTTATTAAATATCATCCAGGGGGCCATAAATAATTGTTTTGCGGGCCGGATCTGGCCCGCGGGCCGCCACCTTGACATATGTGATATAGATCATTTGAACCCCCACACTCTCTGTTCTTTGAACTGAGAAAGCTCCTCAGATGAGAAGCAAAACGTCTTTTGTTACAAATAAAGGCAAGTTGTTTTTTTGTCTTTAAAGTGGACCACAGATTCAAAATTCACTTTTTAATGTTTTTTTTACTCAACTTTGGGTATGTACTTCATAAAAAAACAGTCCTAAGGCCAAAGAAATGCACCCAGTGGTTTATTTACTCTAAGTAGATTTATTTGTCTGTGATAGAAACACTTCATTCTCACTTCCTGTGGTTTGTGACATCACAAACCGCAGCCACAACCCACACCAAACCTGAGTCCAGCCCCTCACCTGATTCCTGATTTCATCTCATCTTTTGTTTAAATGTTCTTAATTTCATGTGTACAGCACTTTGTTGCAGCTGTGGTTGTTTTAAATGGCTTTATAAATAAAGTATAATTGTTATTTTTACGTTTCAGTTCAATTTTTAGCGATCGCTCCCAACGCGCAGCCGGCAGAAATAAAACGAGCAGACCGCCGGCGAAGGGACCATCTGCGTGCGGGAACTGCTGGAAGCTGCTGGCTTTTGAGGTCCGTGGGGTCCGGTCAGAGGTTGCCTCATACGGATAAATTAACTGGAGACACTCGGTGAACTTTGTGTGTGTGTGGACTGAAGCAGCGATCGCTCCCAAAAGCGCCGCATGCAACGAGCGGTTAACTGGCGGTGTGCCGGAGGAGGAAGAGCTATCATTAGCCTCGGAGGTGGGCTAATGCTAAAAGGAGCTGCAAATGGCGGCGCGCGCAGAGGGCTTTCGGTAAGTTATCTTAAGCTAGCACTAACAGTAAGTCAAATGAGTAATTAAAAAAGAGCTAATTTTAAAACAACAACATATTCGAGATACTGGCTCTGCTTCCTCAGTGGAAGACATGCCAGTAGGATTGAGGAGGTCTTCGAACTACTCCACCCACCGACTCACAACATCCCGAGTTGAGGTCAACAGCACGCCATCCCTACCATAAATGGTGTTGGTCGTGTACCGCTTCCCCCCCCCTGAGACGCCGGATGGTGGACCAGAATCGCCTCGAAGCCATACGGAAGTCATTCTCCATGGCCTCTCCGAACTCCTCCCACGCCCGAGTTTTTGCCTCAGCAACAACCCGAGCCGCATGCCGCTTGGACTGTCGGCACCTATCTGCTGCTTCCGGGGTCCCACAGGCCAAAAAGGCCCAATAGGACTCCTTCTTCAGCCTGACAGCATCCCTCACCGCCGGTGTCCACCACCGGGTTTGAGGGTTGCCACCACGACAGGCACCAACAACCTTGAGAACTCATAAGACCATTGTTGTCAATATTGTTGCCAATATTTTGCGCATGCTTTTGTATCCACTCATCTAATTGCGTCCATGTTGATGTAATAATTGTTAATCATGTGTGTTTGGTGGGAATAATAATTATTTTCACATCATGAACAGTTTCTCAGAATCACCTGTAAGTGTCGCCAATGGAACCAAAACCACAGAAACGTACGTACGCCAGCCTTGGAGTTGCCGTGGGGCTGCGTACATTTCCATGTTCAATTCTGTTTTGATACATACGGAGTTTTGCGTGGAAAATGGCGTACGCAAGGTATTTGTGCGTACGCACCGTTGATACATGAGTCAGAGTCAGAGAGTCTTTATTGTCATTTGCACCGCATGTGGTACATGTGATGAAAACGAGATTATGTACACGGGGTCCCAGAACATGAGGCCCCTGGACTTTATGTTTACACCTTGAAATGCAAATGTGCACCTTTTCCTTTTCAATTTTTAAAACTTGGAAGGGATTCATTTTAAATGCTTCTGTTTTGTAAACGGTTTTTGAGCTGCCCCTTAATTTTATATAAAAATATTGAAGTTCTCAAGACCTTGTTTTATGACTTTGTAAACATATCTTTCAGAATACTTTAAAAAATAATTTTTAGCATATAAATAGTATTGTGCAAGTATTGTTAAGCAAACTTACAAGTGTAACCTAACAATTACAATGACAACACGGTATTAGTTTTAGAAATTCAAAAATTTAACTTAAATGATAAAATAAACTGTAAACTAGAAGTAAATAGCAAGTGCATTGGGAGCATATGAAAAAGTGTACTAGTTGTATACTTTAAGTATACTTCAATAAACTAAAATATGAACTTGAAGTACACTATAAGTACATTGGAAGTCTAATTAAAAGTGTACTACTAGTATACTTTAAGTATACTTCAATAAACTAAAATATGAACTTGAAGTACACTATAAGTACATTGGAAGTCTAATAAAAAGTGTACTACTAGTATACTTTAAGTATACTTCAATAAACTAAAATATGAACTTGAAGTACACTATAAGTACATTGGAAGTCTAATAAAAAGTGTACTACTAGTATACTTTAAGTATACTACAATAAACTTAAGATGGGCCAATTTAGTCGCAAAAAAGTATATTGCAAGTAAACTGTGAGTATACTTAAAAGTACACTTAGAGACATATACTTTATATACTTAAGTATACTTAACAACATATACTTAAAGTATACTTCTTTTTGGTAAGGGTATGGACAGTTCTCTTTATTTAGGGACGAGCCCTATTTGTCACTGGGACAATTTTACTTTTTAATGAAGAGGCCCATTTTTATCAGTGGCAAATCTTATATTTTTATTTTTAAAAAGGCCTCTTTTTTCACTGACACATTCCAGTTTTTATTTTCAATTTAGAATTATTTCATTATACAGATATGTGCAAAGGCTCTGTTGATGTTATTCACTGTTTACAGAAAGATTTAATGCCTGTGTCTAAATAAAAAATCTGTTCAAAGTGCAATCTAATCTACTCTTAGTAGAAAATGTTTTATCATCAGGTGTAATGAAAAACATGAACTCAAGCTACCTTTAATTTTTAAAGTATAGTGTTGTGTGAGATTCATTTTAAATTGTGAAAAGTGAGCTTCACTTATAGTCAGTGTTGTATAAAGTATCTCAAAGTGTTACTTGTGTAAAAGTTCAACTATCTAACTTTTACCAAAGTAAATTTTACTTTAAGAGTATTACTTGACTTAAAGTCATAAAGTACCGTACATTTACTGTACTTAAGTAACAAAAGTAAATTTCTCATATAAAATATACTTAAGTATTAAAAGTAAAATATTGAGTAAAAGTGAGCTATTACAATTTCCAAAATAAAATTTGGGAGGGGACTTCTTCCAAAAACACTTTTCTAAAGTCCACAATGACTATAATGGTATATTAAAATGTTAATGTTTATGCACTGATCTACCTGTTTCTGCTATATATACTGGTATATCTCTGCCACGCTCATCTTCATACTAGACTACGTACATTCGACATGTCCTCCTCTAGTGTGATGTGATTTTTGTCATGTTCAGGTGTGATGGATCTTACAAACCAATAGAAAGGTAGAATGATATATATTTATGCTTCTCATCCAATTACAATTATATTCACTCTATCCAGGCGGTGTAATTGATCTGTATATATTTGAGAAAAAATAAATGGTTGAACAAGCCAAAAAAAAGCTAACCTGAAGCTTTAAAAGATGAAATGGCCCTTTAAATTGTTAAAAAATAATCTAAAGGAGTGCTGTAGGGAAGCTAAAATTTGTTTAACAAACGTTAAATTGGTTACCAGTTACTTGAAAAATAAAGAAAACATTTAAAATAGCTAAACAAACGAAGTAATTATAACTCACTCAAAGAAAGTACATGTTTAAAATGGTGTACATAAGTTTAAAATGCTTAAACAAATAGTTTAACTGGCCAAAAACAGAAACTACAAAAGGCTAAATGACCCTTTAAAGTGTTCCATAGGTTTTAAAAGAGATGTAAGCAACCAAAAATAGTTTAACAAATGTTAAATTGGTTAACAATTGGTTAAAAAAATGCAGAAAACATGTTAAAATAGCTAATGTGAAAATAAACCAAACCTAACAAAACTAAAACTGATCTTTAAAGTAGTAGAACAGAAGGTTAGAGCATAATAGGCATTCACACACTAAACGGTCCCCACTTGGCTGGTTAAATACCTTTTTTCACACACCTATCGGTCCTCAATTTGATGGTCAAAATCTTTTTTCAAAATGTTGCTGTTCTGCAATGTCTGAGGGAGTGTTTAGTGGGTGGGTGACATCTAGTGTCCAAAATTGCTCTCACACTCTTTCTAAGTCATTCAGAACTAGTGGTCCTCACTCTGCTGGTGTTTTTACTTGGTCCTCACTATGTGGGGAGTACAAGAATGCGTGTGTGTGTGTGTGTGTGTGCATGCACAGCGTGCATGGTAATCCGCAGACAAAGTCACTGGACCACATAAAGAGCTAACTGCTTGGACGAAGCAACACAAAGCAGTTTAGATTAAACAAACCTCCAGAAACCTGTTTAAATCAATCAACAAAAAGCAACGACTTACATCAGCTAATACGATGATAACATGAAAGGCCATTGTAAATGCATGAATTAATGCTTTGAATCCAAACACATCAATCAGACTCTCCTGGAATATCGGCAGGAGTTGGTTACGTTGCTTCCCTCCTATTAGTTTTAAATGAGGCCTGCATTATTTATAGTGACGAAGAAGCTGTGGAGCGCAGCGCTGGGCCGTGAGGGCCCTGCAGCTGCAGGGTGTAGTCAAAGTTTAGATCTCTGCTGAGAGGGAGTGTGCGTGGGAGAGAACTGAGAGAAGCTGCATGCAGCCAGACGGAACAAGACGGCATAGAAGGTGAAAAAGGGACTTCTTAATTCTAAATGCAGCTTTGGAATAAGCTCATTAAGATCGTGCACATCACTCCAGACATGTTTGGGAACACATGCACAGGTTTAGACTTGATTCTTTCACCCCCCACTACCATGCGAAGACAGTGGGACATTCATCTATTTTGACCATCGTTGTAATCTCTGATTAAAAGTTGCGTCATCGATTCTCTGGGGGTTGCACACACATCACATTCATAATGTTAATTCACCTTTGACCTTAGCACACATTAGCCGTCACCTTAGCTTTTTCTGAAAAATAACCCAGAATGTTATATACTGTACATGAGCGAGTTCCGTACCTATGGGCCGCTCGTATGTCAAAAATTCATAAGTA
>JBBPBX010042388.1:13054-28423 GCA_038048925.1 Garcialebias charrua
TGGTCAAAAAAGGCACTACACACAAAAATTAACCAGGGATGCACCGATTAATCAGCCGGCTGATTTGCCAGCCCCGATTTCCCTAATTTTGGGAAATCAGAAATAGGCCGAAACCAATTTTACTTGCTGCTTGCTACTAACAGAGGGCTGAGTGATACTAGCAATAACAGCATTGCAAGAATGGGACAGTTGGACACGAAGGCCTCCACCTAGGGCTGGGCAACAGAGATAATTTTTTTGCTAATTTTTTTTTGCTATATAAGTTGAGAATATCTCAAACAATATAGTTTTATACGTGAAAACCCTCCTGCTGCCCTCTTTCTCCCACTCGCCTCCCTCCTTCTCCCTCTCTAAACACAAACCCAGCCCCTCAGCCACACTCCCCTCCTTCCTGCTTTTGCAGGAGGTGGGCGGAGACTTTTAGCACAACAACATGGCAGACATGAAGAGCAGGTTAGCTGCTGAGGAAAAAAAAAAAGATGTTCTTTCAAAGCTAGTTTGGATTTAAATTGTCAGATGAGGGCAGAAAAAATATTTTTGTACAAAGTAGACAATGCTGAAAATATTCCCGACGAAAGGTCGGAACTACAAATCTTTTTCACCATTTAAACAGCGGAATGGTGCATGAATGTGAAGCCACAGCTCCGAGTGTTTTTACAACCCCCTGCTTATTTAAAACAAACCACGGGTCATATTAGCTGAGCTTTGTGAGAAGAGCAGAGGGGGGTGGAGACATTAATAAATCAGCAGCGTCTCATATCGCTAAAGACACGGTCATTCTCTGCTGTGGAACATGTCAGCTAAAATGTTAGCCATATTGTTAGCGACTAAGGACCGTATCTTTAGCGATATTGAGAAGCTGCTGATTTATTAACATCGCCACCTCCCTCTGCTCTTCTCATAAAGCTCAGCTAAATGGGTTATGATGACCCGTGGTTTGTTTTAAGGAAGCAGGAGGCTGTAAAAACACTCGAGCTGCTGCAGCTTCATGTTTCTGAGTGGAGGCTCACTTTACCGCAGTTCACAAACACACTGACTAACACGAAGACACCTTTCTATCTTATCAAGACACTCAAAGCTCTTTACAACACAATCTGTGTCCTCATTTACCCATTCATACAGTACTCTACTAGAACTGTACAAGGATTAATCTGTACTTTATCACATTCATACAATGATGGGACACACATCAGACACAACGAGGGGTTCAGTGTCTTGCTCAGGAACACTTCAGCATGTGACTGTTGGTGGAATCGAACCCCCAACTCTCCCATTGGAAGAGATTGCTCTAGCCTCTCAACCACAGCTGCCCTCAGTTGAAGAGGATTATTATTTAATGTGTAAATAAATGTCTGAAAAATAAAGTAATGTATGTAAATAGTACAACTGGGACAAAGCTATGACTCAGAATTTTTTTTTTGTTATTACTTTATGGAAAGAAAAATATATGGATATATATATATATATATATATATATCGCGATTTATCATAAAATATCGAGATATTAATTTTGGTCCATATGGCCCAGCCCTACCTCCGTCCGTTTAATGGGCGGTTTCTTTTCACAAAGATGGCCTCCTTTACTCCCCTCTCAAACCAGCGTTCCTCTCTATCAAGGATGTGAACATCTTCATCCCTGAAAGATTGACCACTGGCCTGGAGATGAGTGTAAACTGCTCCTCAGACTGATGAAGTATTTTGGATAAAAGACGAAACGTTTCAACAAGAAGAATCAGTCCAGAGGACGCGATTTTACTTTTTTAAATGTGATCTGATGTTATGAGTCCTCAGTTCTCACCTTGCCGTCTAATATCCTGCATAGCGAGGTGGTGGTGGTGGTGGTGGGGGCGGTGCTCTCTCTGAATAGGGATCCCTGGCACGGGGAGGCGGGTACACCGGAATCCTGGACACTGGAACCCTGGACACCGGCGACAGTCGAGCGCGCTCGTAGTACCCGTTACCAGACGAAGAAGGAGAAACCAGGACTCTTCTGATGGGGCTCCGGTCCCTGACCGCATAAGATGGAGGAGGTGGTGGGATAGGCCTCCTTTCATACGGGTCAAGAGACCCCGCGCTGAGTCGTGCTCTAGCCAGAGCCGGGGGAGGAGGTGGGGGAGGGGGGATGGAACGCCTGTCTTCGTAGATTGCGGCGCTGTAAGGACGGGCTCTGTACTTTTCATAGTAATCCACCATACTGTAAGGATCTCTTTCACCATAGCCACGGTCAAGATAAGGTGGTCGTCTTAGGGAAGGTGGTGGTGGCAGAGGACGAGGGGGAGGAGGAGGAGGATAAGCAGACATACGACCTCTGCCTCTGTAGGAGGGCTCGGGTCTTGGGTCTGGATAGGGAGGCGGATAATAGCCTCTGCCACCCGGCGGAGGTGGATACTCCTCCTCTTCCTCCTCCTCATGACGCCTTCTCGGTGCGCTTTTCGATACCTGAACGTGAATGTGTTTTCCTAAGAGAAAGAAAAAAGCTGTTGGCCCTCAGATCTACAAGGTAGCATCTCACCAGGCTGCAAATGTTGGTGGCTAGTTGGGAACTTAAACAGGCAGATTCTTTCCTCATACGGTCTTGATGAATTTTGTGATAACGAACAAGGAATTGTTTGATTGTTTTGAATGGCAATTTTTTTATTATAATTTGCATTAAAAGTTTTCTAGAGCATGCACAATACATATACTGTACATATACAGTATATACTGTATATGTGCAACTATATATATGTGCAACTATATATACAGTATATATAGATATTTAGTGGGCGCTGTTTATATTTGGATGTGTTCAATGCTCCAGAAATTATAGTATATTAATTGAGACCAAATTATTATATATGTACACATTGTATTTTCTGGCGTATAAGTCAAAAGTTTTTTTGCATAGATTTGTCAGTCCTGTGACTTATATGCCGAAGCGACTTATATACGTTTTTGTATCCATATTCATAACGCAATTTATAACTGATGCTTTAAATTTCTAAGAACTGCAACAGCGAGTCCTCCTGTGCACGCTCGCTTCACTCAGCTGGTGCAGACGGAGGAATGCTGGAGAGCTAGTGGCTCGGGCCGCGATGGATGGAGACGCGCCACCCAAGCAAAATAAAGCTGTTTTGACCATTAAACAAACATGTAATAAACGCAACGGGTCAGTTGTGACAAAATAATTGCGACATAAGTCAAAGCAACTTGTATTTTTCCCCCCCTCTTCATGATGCTTTGACTGATGTGACTTGTACTCCAGAGTGACTTATATGCTGAAAAATATGGTAATAATTACCTAATTTTATTATTATTATTATTTTGAATTCTGGAGATTATCTGGGGACTTTTTTTCATGACTCATGAGGGTAATTTGAAATGAAGACATAACATGTAAGTTTTCTTTTAACAATTATTATGTCATTAGTGTAACTGTATTTAAAGTGGTCTTAAAGGTATTGTGACATGATGTTGGAAATTTGCATATTTGTAACAACATATATATCTTATATCGTTGAGCTCTGTTAGTTTTTGCAAAATAAATTATAAATATATTAAAATTTCATTCCAAGTTATGGTATTTTTTTCCTCTGGGACACGCCCCTAAAAATCTGCGCATTTCCGCAAAACGTCATCAGCGACGTGACAACGAGAAGAAGGCAGAGCCTTGCCCGTTTGTCTGTTGTTTTTTAACTGCTTGCCATACATTTCATTTCCTGAAAGATCGCCTCTTTTTTTGTGTAACTTGAAAAATGCTGTCACGTTGTAGCGCATTTGGGTGTTCTAATATCAGCAGTGAACAAGTGAGCCTTCACAAATTTCCAAAAGATGAGAAACTTCGACAAGAATGGACCAGACAAGGACCGGTGGGTTCCTACTAAAGAGTTGTGTGTCTGCAGCGACCATTTTACTGCTAATTGTTTTCAGGAAAGACCTGGTATAAAAGAATCTTTAGGATTACCAGTAAGATGTAGAAGACTTTTAAAACCGGATGCTATTCCTACTATTTTTAAAAGAAAATCTACAGAAGAAAGTGCCACAGCTACCACGTCAAAACAACGCAGGGAAGCTACCGTCGGAAAACTGTCCAGGAGATGAGTAAGTCTTTGTGTAAACATAATCGGAGGTGTGTAGTGTTTTAGATTATAAACTATATATTTTACGTGAGTTCATGTTGTTTTACTTTATACACTGTGAGTGTATAAAGCCAATTATCACGGCAGATTCTTTATGTTCGCTGCTAACAAGCTAGCCGAATCAGTAGCACACACACTTTTCTAATAATGTATTTTTAAATTATGTCTGCGCGATCAAGTAACATCAGTAAGTTTTTTTATTCAGGGAGGGTTTATTAATGAGAGTTTTGGATGATTTACTGTCTTAAAATGATAGATCTCAGACGCGACCGGGACTAAGCCGAGATAGCTGCTAACAAACATTAGCCGAGATACAGGAGCAAACACTTTGCTATTTATGTATTTTTTAATTATGTCTGCGCGATCAAGTAACATCAATAAGTTTTTTTATTCAGGGAGGGTTTATTAATGAGTTTTGGATGATTTACTGTCTTAAAATTATAGATCTCAGACGCGATCGGGCCTCTGTTAGCGTTAGCCCAAGAACAAAGAACCACAGGAGAAGCTAACCCCACATTAGCCTGGTTGACACCAGACCCTTGTCCTTCACTTCGCTTTGGACTAGGGTCTGGCATTCCTCCCATTGAAAACGATTTCTCCTGGAGATTTTTGAATGGACCAATCAGAGAACAGAAGGCAGAGTTTTGTTAGTTTAGCCTGGCGAGGTCCAGGCTATCAGATAAATTGCTCAGAAACCACTCGGTGGATATTTTTTCTGCCACCAGTGTGTAATTATATGGCTCTAATTTACTGACTGTTGGCCTAGATAAAACATTTGAGATAAAATTCGATTTTTTATCATTTATTTTCGTAGCGCACCCGAGGCTGTTTGGAAAATGTCAAACCGAAACTATTTAAATCCAGCAGATTTGACCATTTCGTGAATTGATTTAGGAACTGTTAAGCTCAGGAACACTTCTGATATAACGTCAGCTAAGAAATATATTTTTTATCAGCAGAGAAATAATAGTTTTTTACCTTGTTTTGATGAAAATTCCTTCGTGGCGGCAGCCATTTTGAATGACGACGTCAGTCGACATCGTTCAAAACTCCGCCTTCTGCTCTCTGATTGCTCAGGAACACTTCTGATATAACGTCAGCTAAGAAATATATTTTTTATCAGCAGAGAAATAATAGTTTTTTACCTTGTTTTATTGAAAATTCCTTCGTGGCGGCAGCCATTTTGAATGACGACGTCAGTCGACGTCGTTCAAAACTCCGCCTTCTGCTCTCTGATTGGTCCGGTCAAAAATCTACCGGAGATATCCTTGTCTATGGGACAAGTCCCAGACTGTGCAGTGAAGGGAAATGAGAATTGAGCGGAGCTGTGCAGGAAGGCGAGGGCCAGGCTAACCCCACATAGCTACTGTGTAAAAAATAAACCGTGTCTAAATCACTTTTCCATTGATCGAGTGTCCAATAACTGTACAGGTAGTCCCCGACTTACGAGCGAGTTCCGTCCCTAGGGGGTGCTCGTATGTCAAAAATTCGTAAGTAGGATCACATAGTAAAAAAAAATTTTTTTTTTTTTTTTTTTTTAATAAATGAATACATGTACAGTACTGGACAGTCACCAAGCACTTAGCCTATCCTAACACAGTTTTTAAAGATGAAGGAGTCAGTTGAATTGTCTCCCTCCTCCCTGCAGGCTCCATAGGGAGCTTGCTCCCTTTATGTGAAAGGGAGACAATTCAACTTATTCCTTCATCTTTAAAAACTGTGTTAGGATAGGCTAAGTGCTTGGTGACTGTCCAGTACTGTACATGTATTCATTTATAAAAAAAAAAAAAAATTATTATTATTATTATTTTTTTTAATGAGATGCATGCTCTTAAGTCCGGGACCTCGTAAGTCAGAGCGCTCGTAAGTCGGGGACTACCTGTATTTGATGAATAATAACCCTTCGATTGCTTTAATACATTCAAGTACTAACAATAAGTTGTTTTTGTTCGCTGTTAAAAAAAATAGCCGAAATAACATGAGTTGCGCACACACTTTTCTAATAATGTATTTTTAAATTATGTCTGCGCGATCAAGTAACATCAGGAAGTTTATTTATTCAGGGAGGGTTTATTAATGAGAGTTTTGGATGATTTACTGTTTTAAAATGATAGATCTCAAACGCAATCGGACATGCTCCGCCATTATTATTTAAATGCGCGTTGGAGCGTGCCTTCCCGTTGTCACGTCACATGACGTTTTGCGGAAATGCGCAGATTTTTAGGGGCGTGTCCCAGAGAAAAAACTAACATAACTTGGAATAAAATTTTAATATATTTATAATTTATTTTGCAAAAACGAACAGAGATGAATGATATAAGATATATATGTTCTGACAAATATGCAAATTTCCAACATCATGTCACAATACCTTTAAGTCCTGGATGTTTTTCCTCTGCTGGAGTCCAAATGCCGCTCTAGTTCCCTGGAGCCAGCAAATACTTGAGAAATAATTAAGTGATTTTGTTTTATTGAAGCAAGAAGACTGGGTATCTGCAAACTTTAAAACCATTTTGGAGACTCCCTCACAAATTATTTGCCATCTAGTCACGAACGGTCGCAGCTCAGTGAGATGCTGGTTTAAAGGCTCAAACAAACAAAAAAAGTATTTATAATAAAGGGACTACAGCATGAAACTCACCCCTGAACTCTGTGTTATCCAGACCCTTCATTGCATCCATGGCCTCGTCATGGTTGGGCATGTGCACAAAGGCAAAGTTCTTGATGATCGCGCACTCCGAGACTTCACCGTACTCCAGGAACAAATCCCGCAGCTCACTGTCATGGCCGCTTTCCACGTTAGCCACGTGGAGCTTCACGGGGCCCTGGTCCCGGCTTCTGCTGGGCTCCACGTTGATGGGCCTGCCGTCCAGCTTGTGGAGATGGAGCTCCCGGATGGCCTTGGTGGAGCTCTTCCGGTCGTCCATGTGGACGAACGCGTAGTTCTTGTACTTGGCACATTCGGTCACGGTGCCGTACTTCGCGAACAGAGCTTCGATTTCATCTTTGTCCGTGTTGGGAGAGAGATTTCCGATGAAAATCTTCACCATCGTTACTCCTGCGCACTTCTCTACAACATACAAAAGACAGCACGCGCAAAATGGCGAGGCCGCGTCAATTATCCGGAAATGGACGGCAGCTATCGAGAACGCTACAAGGCCAAAACACAATTTACTGACGGAACAAGTTCGCTTTAAAATAATATGTATGAAAACAAGTTGGTTCACGCCCCGAACAGATTAAACAACAGTGAAAACAAAGACGCTCGCTTGTTTGCGCCTTCTGGCCGCAGCAGCTAACATTTAGCCGTTTAGCTAACGAACGAAGTCGCATAAGTAGCTTGAAAATAAAAGTCCATTTTAGCTATTGACCTATAATTTCAAATGTGTGTGCGTGTATAAAGTTGTAACATTGGAGACGATGAAAAAAAGCACATTCGTTTATACTCACGATTTGATAAGAAAACAGTTTTACCGACAGAAACTCCAACAATGAGCTAATCCAGCAGCAGCGTGTCTGGCGGTAAACGAGCAGGAAGGAGAAGAATTCTTCTTCTTGAGTTTTCTTTGGCGGTCGGCTTTCAAGATTTTGAAGCATTACCGCCATCTGCTGTTTGGGATATGAACTGGAATAGCACAAAAAAATACTGTAATACAGTAATAAAACATAAAATAAAAACTCTCCATAAGGATGTATAAATAAATAAATAATGCTCAGATTCTGTTGAACAAATGAGTCCTTTTCAAGTATTTCAACAAAATGTTGGTGCTTGCAGAACTTGAGTTTTGTTGTAGCAACTCTATGGGTCGTATCTGACGTTTATTGCATTGAGTCTTTGAATAATTTGTCTTCTTTCAAGATGGTATTGTTGGCAGATCATTAACACATGTTGTATGGTCTCATCTTCCCCACAGTAGTCACATTTAAGTGAAGTGAAGTGTCTGGGTGTTATCATTGATGACAAACTGACATGGAAACATCATGTAAATTCCATTAAAACGAAAATAGCTAGATCAATTGCAGTACTGTATAAAGTCAGGGATTTTTTAATTGATAAAGCTCTGTATATGTTGTATAACACAATCATTGTTCCACATTTAATCTATTGTATTGAGGTTTGGGGAAAAGCGTGCAAAACAATTACAAAGCCTGTTTTTGCTGGTGTAGATTCTCAGTCGACCAGGACATGATAAAATCAAAAAAGGCGTTCAATACAGAACAACTGGACTTTATTTGTAGCAAACAAGATGTTTCGCTCATCATCCGATAAGCTTTCTCTATTGGAGACTGTGAGAGGGAGAGAGAAGTTATAAGCAAGCTGGGCCACTGGTGCACACCAAACTAGGTAAATTGGAAGCTAACACACACACATACTTGGGATAACACGTGCCTGTGAGCCATTCAAAGTTCAGTGTGTGAAAACAGAGCTTACAGAAAACACACACACATACTGTATGTAAACTTATAACTTCTCTCTCCCCGCAGTCTCCAATTGAGAAAGCTTATCGGATGATGAGCGAAACGTCTTGTTTGTTACAAATAAAGTCCAGTTGTTCTGTATTGAACGCCTTTTTTGAAAGCCTGTTTTTAATTTTACAAAAGAGAGTAAGAGTAATCACCAGAAAACATTTCAGTCACCCATCAAACACCTTGTTTCTTCAGCTAAATTTATTGAAATTCCAGGAATTGGTAGAATATACTGTAGTATTTTATCAGTTATGTATAAGGCTCATAATAATACATTACCTTTAAATATCCAAAGAAATTTATAAAAAGACAAAGTTATTACAATCTCAAAGGGACAGAGATATTCATCAAACCACAATTCAGAACCAGCTTAAAGGGACGGTCTACCTCAATTCAGGGAGTTGGATTGTGGAATGTTCTGGAGAGTGATGTTAAAAATGAAAAATCAATGTATACATTTAAGAAAAAGGTCAAAAAGGACTTGCTCAAAAACTATATATGATGTAACTTAGTGTGTTTGTGTATTACACTTATGTTGTACTTATGATGTAGCTTAGTGTGTATTACAGTTAGAAAAATTTAGTAGTTATTCATTTTGTGATGTAGTTTGTGTATTACAGTTAGAAAAATTAAGTAGAAATTTTAGTAGTTTGTGTATTAAAAAAACAGTAAAAATTCTGTTGCACTTTTTAGCACTTTGAGATTTTCATTAATGAAAAGTGCGTTATAAATTGAATTCATTATTATATTATTATTATTATTACAGTTAGAAAAATTAAGTAGTTATTCATTTTGTGATGTAGTTTGAAGGTTATCATTGGTTGAACAAACTGTGAAATAAGGGGCAGATATACTGTAATAAGATTTCATCTTCTTTCTGCTCCTTTCATTTTATCCTACTTGTATTCTTGTATCTGATGAAACTGTTTTGTATTGTTCTTTTAAAATGAATGAATAAACATCAAATCAAATCAAATTATATGTCTTCGTGTTCAAACACAGTCAATGGCCATGCTGTTTTGAAGTACATTTTGTCTGGAAGACAATTGTTTTGCACATTCATAACTTGTTTTTCAAGCAATTGTGTTTCTTCATATAAATACAGTCACTGGCCAGACTACGGGTAAACTTATTTTTGTTATAATGCATGACTGTGTACCACTCATTTAATTTATATTTCTAATTTTCCTTCTTTTTCAACACATTGTAATTTTGTGAACTTTAACGTGTAACGCACCTCAAAATTAACTTTTTTTAGCTGAAAAACTCTCTAGAATGTGTTTTAAATGTTTTATAGCACTATATGTTCTCTACATTTCCTAGACCGGACCCTTGTACTGGAGGATTAACCTGATTAACCATTACTTTAACCAAGAAGATCCTATGATGATGCAGAGAGTCTCGGCCAGAGCGGCTTCATCTCCTGAGACCTGCATCCACGACATGGTTGGGGTGCTACAGCTGAGACCCTGGTATTTGTTTTCTGACTGGCAGGTGGAGCATCCTGCAGGTGGTCTCGAGTGTTTGGGACTCCTCGTTTTGCTGTCCACTGCGTCCATCATACAGAAGAGGTGGTGTCATCCACCTGCCTAAAAACCCAGTGGACCTGGAGGTGGTGTCCCGTGGGTTTGCAGGGCTGACACGACACAGAACCTTTTGTTGTTTTGATAACTTACTGTTAATAAAATGAATCATAAACAACTAGTTTTTGTAATCAATTTTTTTCCCGCCTCATGCATGAGGACAAACCAGGGCCACGTCGCAGCAGTCGACTTCCCACTCACTCCATCCCCTGACCCTGGATATTTGCAGTCCTGAACAGAGGATAGATCACATAATAGAACATAGATGACAGATCAAAAGTTTAATCTGAGTAAATGTAACATTTTAATGGAGAAAAATGTTGATTCAAAATTTCACAGTGTCAACAAATCCCAAAATGTTGGGACAGGTAGCAATGAACAAATAAACAAGAATTAATGTTGCATAGACTTTTTAAAAACTTTTTTTAAAAATATATTATCCGCCATAATAAAAGTCTAATAGGTTAATTGGAGTACAGTACCTGTAACAAATAAAACATGAATACCAGAGTTCACACACTCTGCGGTGTTCATAAGAAACACTAGATTTTTAGCATTTAAACGCAATTACAACACAAACTAACGTTGATCAGCAACAGATAAAAAACGCCACAACCATATGTAGAGCCACAAAGAAGCAATGCTGCAGGCCGCACACACAGCACATGAAGAAACGCGTCATATACTCAAAAGATACATTTTAGAATGAAAAGGTGTAAAATGGTACTCACCTCCAAACGGATTGTACCCTGATGGTGTAAGTGTGGGTGAACATCAGTTTGAAAAGCTTTCCTGGAACATCGTTGCTCTTCTATGCTAATGCTATGTTGCTAAAGCTAATCCAATTCCACCCTGAGCTCTGCAGGGGGAGTGACCTTCTCGGGGGAGTGGCTCCACTTTTATACTCAGGCAGCAGAGGCTGTGACGAAAGCTTGCGAAAACACGTCACTGTAGCCCCTTTCATAAGTCAAACCCGCACTATTCCCGCACAGACCAGTCCGGCTTTAACCCTCCTCTGGTCATTCATAAGACCACAGTTGAAGGCGGGCAGGTCCCGCTCACAGAAAGGTGTTCATATATGAAGCCGGAGCGCGGGTCCAAAAGAGGCGTCGAGCTGAGCAGAACTGAACCGCGACGTATTTGTTGTGGGACAGATGTCAGACTTTCACAAGTAGTCGTGTCGTGTCATTTTTAATATTTCCTCAGTAATAAATAAATGGACAGCTGGCTGCTGATCAGCGCACACACACACACACCTGGTGTGTAAACATGTTGAAGACCCCAAATAGAACCTAATCAATCTCACACACACACACACAGCGCCGCTGCTAGAGAGAGGGGGGGGGGGAAGCGAAACTAGCTTATACAGTCGTTTCGTGTCATTTTTAATATTCCCTTGTTAATAAATCTGCCTGTTGACTGCTGTCGCACACTGATGTCATCTGTTTTCTGAGCGCGGATCGCGCGTCTTGCATTCAGAAGTGGGTCTGCCCAGCTCGGATCCGGCCCTGACACTATGAACTGTGGCGGCTCAGCGGCGGATCAAAGGTGAGTAAAATTAACTCGGCAATGCGCGTTCGTGTTTTTTATGAATGCTCGTTG
Organism: Garcialebias charrua; assembly: GCA_038048925.1. Classification (NCBI taxonomy): domain Eukaryota; kingdom Metazoa; phylum Chordata; class Actinopteri; order Cyprinodontiformes; family Rivulidae; genus Garcialebias; species Garcialebias charrua. The sequence goes on from JBBPBX010042388.1 coordinate 24,825, forward strand.
GAGGCTTGAACACGCATCAGAGCCGGATTGAGCTGTTTTATGAAAGGGCCTTGTGCAAATCCTAGACAAATAAGAAAATTAAGGTGCAATTCATCTGTTCAACCGATAAGGTTACTGAAAACACATTTTTGGACTAAATATTGCCGATTTAAACAGATACGCACAAAAACATGAAAATTAACACAGACATAGTGCTATACAATATTTTAAACACATTCAAGGGAGTTTATCAGCTAAAAAAAGTTAATTTTGAGTTTAGCCCCTCTTTAAAGAGGGCCTGTCTTGGACTATGGGGGGGTTTGGGGCCTGGCATTGCGCTCCCCCTGGGGCTGCTTGGGCTCGGGTGCCCTGTCCTGTCCTGTCGGCAGGGCGCGGGTTGGGCCGAATCTTGGATGTCTGCTACTCTCCACCCCAGAATGAATGGGGCTACCTCCTGGGTTTGGATGTGGGCTGCCCCATGTAGGGGGCAGGTACATGTCTTGGACCTGGGGGGTATAGAATGTGTATCGGGATTATGAATGGAACGTGCTGTTATTGTTTGTCTTTCTGTAAGTGAGGGTGAGGATGAGGGTGGATCTGAATGAGTGTGTCTGTGTATGAATGTTTGTCAGGCTGGGACTTGGGCTGCCCTCTCTCTGATACATCTGAGGCTACTCAGTGTCGTGCTCCTGCCGCGTGGTCCCCTGGTGGGTGTTCCTTTGCCTGCGGGCGTGCTTGGGGCCCTCACTGTCTGGGGTTGGGCGCTTGGGCGTATGTCGGCTCGGCCTGGTGGCTGCCTGGTGGGGCTCGGGTCTTCTGGTCCTGTCGGGTCTGGGCCTAAGGGGTGGACGTCCCTGGTGCCCGGGCCTCGGTCGCCGGCCCTGGGGCTACGTCGGTGCAGCGGGCTCCGGCGGGGGCCTGTGAATTTGTCGCTGTTGACCCCGAGGTATCATTGTGTGTAGTCACTGGTGGGCTTCTCCTGTTCTCCCCTTTGGTCGGATCTGGGTAGTTGGTGAGTGGCTCGTCCTGTTTGGGTAGCCCTGGGGTCTTGCGCTCTGGTTGCCCCTTTGCCTGCCTCGGGCCTTGGGGGGGCGGATCTCTGATGCCTCACGGTTGCTATTGAATGTTCTATTGGAGGAAACTTTTTCACTTATGCATGCTCACAACCACATGCAAATGGATGCAGGGATGTATACTGTATGTAGATATATGCAGATATGTAGATGAGTATATGAATGAATATGAATGTATATGTATGTATACTGTATATATATTTGTAGGTATGGTATGTATATTTATGGAAATCTACTGCAAAGTCATAAATGTTATTAGTCTTTATGCATGTGTTGCTGTGTTCTGTCATGTACTTTGCAGGATTGCAGATGGAGGTTGGGTGTGTTTGCCATGTGCTTTTTTGTGGATAATTGTTGTGTTTTTTTGTCGTACTTTCTGTCTTTCCTTTCCTTTCTCTCTATTAAAAAAAAATTTAAAAAAATAAAATAAATAAATAAATAAAAATTCATATCGGAGTGAGAGCAGCAAGGCCGAGCGCAATTAGTGGCACCGGCATGTCGTACTGACACTTCCTGTGACATGCCACTCTTCCTGTGACATGCCACTGTTTTTGTGACATGCCACAGTTTTTTGTGCCACTAGATGGCAGTTTTTACTGACATGTCAGTGTTTTCACAGTGACATGCCACAGTTTTTTGTGCCACTAGATGGCAGTTTTTACTGACATGTCAGTGTTTTCAGCATGTCAATGCCTATTTTCGCCTAATTACTCATTTATACTGCCTCTTATTAAAATATTGATTCAAAATTGTGACTGTATTGCTTTTTAAATCATAGAAAACATTTATTTAATGGATATTTACTTGTTGTGGGGGACATGTTACTGACTGTCAGTGTTTTCAGCATGTCAATGCCTATTTTCGCCTAATTACTCATTTATACTGCCTCTTACTAAAATATTGATTCAAAATTGTGACTGTATTGCTTTTTAAATCATAGAAAACATTTATTTAATGGATATTTACTTGTTGTGGGGGACATGTAGTACTGACATGTCAGTGTTTTCAGCATGTCAATGCATATTTTCGCCTAATTAAATCATAGAAAACATTTATTTAATGGATATTTACTTGTTGTGGGGGACATGTAGTACTGACATGTCAGTGTTTTCAGCATGTCAATGCATATTTTCGCCTAATTAAATCATAGAAAACATTTATTTAATGGATATTTACTTGTTGTGGGGGACATGTAGTACCGACATGTCAGTGTTTTTGTGACATGCAACAGTTTTTTTGTGCCACTAGATGGCAGTGTTTTCAGCATGTCAATGCCTATTTTCACCTAATTAAATCATAGAAAACATTTATTTAAGGGATATTTACTTGTTGTGGGGGACATGTAGTACTGACATGTCAGTGTTTTCAGCATGTCAATGCATTTTTTCGCCTAATTAAATCATAGAAAACATTTATTTAATGGATATTTACTTGTTGTGGGGGACATGTAGTACCGACATGTCAGTGTTTTTGTGACATGCAACAGTTTTTTTGTGCCACTAGATGGCAGTGTTTTCAGCATGTCAATGCCTATTTTCACCTAATTAAATCATGGAAAACATTTATTTAAGGGATATTTACTTGTTGTGGGGGACATGTTACTGACTGTCAGTGTTTTCAGCATGTCAATGCCTATTTTCGCCTAATTACTCATTTATACTGCCTCTTATTAAAATATTGATTCAAAATTGTGACTGTATTGCTTTTTAAATCATAGAAAACATTTAATTAAGGGATTGGAACTATTGGAATATTGTTTAAAATAAAATATTTAAAAAAATTGTAAAAGGCTTGTGTTGTGTTAACCAGATGTGTTGTGTTGAACCAGATGTGTTGTGTTGAACCAGATGTGTTGTGTTAAACCAGATGTGTTGTGTTGAACCAGATGTGTTGTGTTGAACCAGATGTGTTGTGTTGAACCAGATGTGTTGTGTTGAACCAGATGTGTTGTGTTGAACCAGATGTGTTGTGTTGAACCAGATGTGTTGTGTTGAACCAGATGTGTTGTGTTGAACCAGATGTGTTGTGTTGAACCAGATGTGTTGTGTTGAACCAGATGTGTTGTGTTGAACCAGATGTGTTGTGTTGAACCAGATGTGTTGTGTTGAACCAGATGTGTTGTGTTGAACCAGATGTGTTGTGTTGAACCAGATGTGTTGTGTTGAACCAGATGTGTTGTGTTGAACCAGATGTGTTGTGTTAAACCAGATGTGTTGTGTTGAACCAGATGTGTTGTGTTGAACCAGATGTGTTGTGTTGAACCAGATGTGTTGTGTTGAACCAGATGTGTTGTGTTGAACCAGATGTGTTGTGTTGAACCAGATGTGTTGTGTTGAACCAGATGTGTTGTGTTGAACCAGGCAGGGGAGGGACCCCTCCCCATGGGCCAGAACTAAACACTTTGATCTTTGTAGCACTTTGAGATTTTTATTAATGAAAAGTGCGTTATAAATTGAATTCATTATTATTATTATTATTATTATTATTATTATTATTATTATTATTATTATTATTATTATTATTCGGACAAACACTTTCAGTTTTAAA
>JBBPBX010042389.1:0-11826 GCA_038048925.1 Garcialebias charrua
ACCTCACGAACATGCTCTTGAGTCGACTAATGACTTCACGACTCGATGTGGAAGACAAACGAACTATTTCAATGTCTCTGGAATAATAGTCCGTTACAATGAGATAATTCTTACTCTCATGCTCGCACAGATCTGCTGCTATGCGCTGCCAGGGGCCCCCTGGTAGAGTAGAAGTCAGGAGAGGTTCGTGCCTCTGTGTTGGTTTGTGTTCAATGCAGAATTTACATGTTGACACAGTCTGTTTAATCTCAGCACTGATGCCCGGCCACCACACTGCCATCCTGGCGCGTGCTCGGCACCGTGTTAGTCCTTGATGTCCTTTGTGTATCTCTGACAGCACCTCAGCTCTCTGCGCAGAAGGAATGACCAGCCGGTCCTCGAATAACACCAAACCATCAGCTTCTGAGAGATGTGCTCGTGCTGAATGGTAACGATGAAGAGATGAGTTCATCGCTGTTCTTGGCGGCCATCCGTTCCTGATGAACTTTATAATCTGCTGCAGTTCATGATCGTGCTGAGTTGCCTCACGGATCCTTGAGAGTCTTTGGGATGAGACTGGTGCATTCACCATAACTGATTCAACATGTGCCTGTACAATGTGATCTGTAGTCTCATCACTCACATGTCTCTGTGGCCTCCTGGATAGGGTGTCGGCTACTACCAACTGTTTGCCTGGAACGTGCTCTGCTTCCACGTTGAATCTTAAAAGCCGCATCAGGAGTCTCTGGCACCTTGGAGGGGCTTTGTCCAGGTCATAAGTGTTTATGAGTGGTACAAGTGGTTTGTGGTCTGTTTGCAGAACGAAACTGTCCATTCCCTGAACGTAGCGTGCAAATCGCTCACACGCCCACACACCTGCTAAACACTCCTTTTCGATTTGAGAGTATCTTCTCTCAGCATCAGACAGCGTGCGGGAGCAGAATGCCACGGGCTTTAATCCATCCTCGTGTTCTTGTAGTAGAGCTGCTCCTAAGCCGTAGCTGCTTGCATCTGCGCTGATAACAGTTTTTCTACTTGCATCATAATATGCAAGAGCTGGGGCTGACACCAACATGGCTTTAACAGCTTTAAACGCCTGTTCTTGTGTGTCGTCCCATACCCACTTGTTCTCTCGTCGTAGCAGACTGGTGATCGGGTGTAGCTTGGTGGAGAGGTCTGGCAGGAATCTCCCCACATAGTTAATCAGGCCCAGGACCTGACGGAGCTCCTCCACATTTGTGGGACTCTGCATCTTTGTGATGGCTTCCACTTTCGTCGGGTCTGGTTTTATTCCTTCACCGCTGATGATGTGCCCAAAGTAACGAGTTTCTGCTTTGCTGAAATGACACTTTGCTTTGTTCAGCTTCAAGCCGCTGTTTTTGATGGTTTTCAAAACTGCATTCAGGTGGTTGTCATGTTCCTCTTTAGTCTGTCCATAAACAAGAATGTCGTCCATGACTACGACAACACCTTCATGGTCACTTAACAGTGTGGACAACTGTCTTTGAAAGATTTCTGGGGCTGACGTGATACCAAAAGGTAACCGCTTATAACAGAATCTACCACTGGGGGTTATAAATGTTGTCAGTTTTCTGCTCTCTGCATCCAGAGGGATCTGCCAGAAACCACATGACGCGTCTAAGGTTGAAAACACCTTAGCTCCTGCCAGCTTTGGGGCAATGTCCTCCAAAGTTGGTAAAATATAACGCTCTCTTTTCACTGCTTTGTTTAAGCGTTTTAGATCCACACAAATTCTTACTTGGCCGCTGTTTTTCTTTTCAACAGGAACCATTGGGGCGCACCAATCAGTAGGCTCAGTAACCTCTTCTATGACGCCCAAATCTAGCATTCTTTTCAGTTCTGCCTCAACCTTAGAAAGGAGAGGAAATGGGACACGTCGTGGCGTTGTCAGGCTGTAGGGCTCTGCATCTGCTCTCAGTTCTATTTTTACCGGGTCGCATTTTAGCAGGCCTATTTCTCCAAAAACATCCTCTAAGAGGTCTGTATTAATATTATTAATTCTCCTGACTAAACCCATCTTCCTAGCTACACTACCTCCCAACAGGTTATGAGCATAGGGTCCCTTTATGACTGTGACCCAGAATCTGTATTTCTGTCCTTTAAACTGACTTGTGGCCATAAACCTGCCTACACAGTGGACTTCACCTCCAGGGCTGGTGACCAGTGGCATTTTAGCTTCTGTGACTAATCTTGGGCTATTTAGCAGTCTATTAAATGTAGTCAGTGACATCACTGTTATATCTGCACCTGTGTCAATTTTAAATCTGACTGTACAGCCATTTATAGGTAATTCTACAAGCCACTCACTTCCTGAATCTGGCTGTTCAATTATAGCTGGCTTAACATTATAGTTACTGCTCCAAGAAAAATCATGTCGTCACTCTCTACTGAATTGTTAGAAACTACTGTCACCTCTTTCAGCATTTTTGATTTACAGACTATTTCAAAATGTCCCAATTTATTGCATTTATGGCACCTCTTGTTCTTTGCTGGGCATGGCTGCGTTTTTCCATGTTGTCTATTACAGCGTGAACATGTGAAGGGGTCTTTGGGCTCACTGGGCTCCGGTTTTCGCCTCCATCTTGCGTCGTTGTCGCTCTTTGATGTTTTAAAATGGCGTCCCCCTTGACTCATAGCGTCGACCATGTGCTCGACACGCAAGCTAGCACTCTGCTGCTTTATTTGTTCACTTTGCCTTGCTATCTGAATAGCTCGTTCCAGCGTGAGGTTTGCCTCCAACTGCAATTTTTCAGAAATACTGTGGTCCAGTATTCCAATCACAATTCTGTCTCGAATGTGTTCGTCTTTTGTGCCTCCAAACTCACAGTTTTGTGCTAGTTCATATAAACTTCTGACAAATGCTTCGACTGGCTCTCCGGCTTTCTGCACTCTTTTATGAAAGCAAGCTCTGTCGTGAATAACATTTCTTCTTGGCACAAAATGGTCGCTGAATTTCGCCATTACCGTCGTGTAATCTAGCTCAGGATGCGTCTCCACGTTTTCTTCATCAGCCGCCACATTTACTCTCTCGTACACAAACGAGTCGTAAATAGCCTCTGCCTCTCTTCCCAGGGCATAAAGAAGCGTGTTGACTTGTACCTCTCCGCTCTCTCTGTCCAACTTTGACGCTATTCTGTAGCGATCAAAGCGACGCCGCCACATCGGCCATTCTGCCGGGCGCGAGAAGTCGAAAGGTTCCGGTGGACTGAACTTTGCCATTTAACTCAGTAACTCACTCAGTAAGGCATCCTGTCGGCCACTTCTGACACCATGTCATGAACGGCTGCTTCTGTGAAGAACGGGCGGTGGACTCACGAGGTAGCTTGGCGAACTCAGCTTTATTGAACTGCTAATAGCACGACATGTTAACGGTGTAACTTATAGAAAAACAATAGATACTTGAGCCACACTGTTTCTGCTGACTCACTACTTCCTCTAAGGAATAAAAAGTAACATCTGACCACTAATAGCATGAGTATTATGAAAATATAAACGGTCACAGAATATGATAGCGTTTATCAGATAATGCAAAGTATGGAGAAAAAATGCAACAGCACCCCCTACAGTCATAATATACGGTGGTCACAGAATATGGTGTAACACCGGCATTGACTGGTTTACATATGAAGTCCTGGCTAAGACCAAAGTGGATATACTGTATAGCCTTTGAAAACAGTTCTAATCTCTGAAAATGATCAAATTCATTAGCTCATCAATCGTGAAAGAAATTAATCTCAGTTTTTGTAAACTGAGTTCCTGTAACAGGTAAGCAATTTATTTAAATTTTAGTTTTTTATAAAACCAGACTAAAAAAAATATCTGAATTGTTGCTGTGAGAAAAGAAAGAAGGACCAAGTTGTTGTCCTTGCTGTGTTGTGATGTGTGTGTGCGTGCAGGTAAAGGTCAAGATTTATTTATTTTCATTCTCAACACATGTGGCACATGTGGTGGAATGAGATTGTGTACACAGGCTCCCAGTTACATCCAACAAACGTATAAATTGTAAAGAAAAACAGTAATAAGATCCAATATATGAACTAAGAAATACACTAAGCACTGATAGTGCAAAAACATTACGCCAAACAGCAGCACTAACATGAGCCTGTGTGAGCAGATGAGCATGAATGAACACAGCAACATTAAATAAATCAGCAGCATGAGATCAGCAACATGGATAGTCAGCAGCACATATCAACAATCAAGTGGCACACAAGTGTGTGCGTGTGTGTGTGTTTGAGAGATGAGGGGAAACTATAACTGAAAGCAGGTGCTCACAAACAACCAGTCATTCCATTTCCAGACTGTGTGTGGTAAAACACAGCCCCATCTGACCCCTGCTATAACATATCTGTGTCAAACTCAGAACAAACAAAAACAAATAAACAGAGCAACCAAAAATCATTCAAACAAAACCAGCCAAATTCCACACTGAGTGTTGATTGAGGTGATGACATGCACAAATGAAGGTAGAAAACAGTTTATTGTTACGAGTGCTTATACAGTATTCATCACTGTGCATCATGGATTTCAAAATGGACTGTTTATCCTGATGGGAGCTGAGAAGAGGACCAGGGCTCTCAAGGCCAGTACAATGTGTGGTTTACTCTGCCAAAAGGCTGACACAGCAGCTGAATGGAGAAAACTGAAAGTTACAGTTAAAAGCCTAGCATCCCATGAAGAAATGCATTTCCCATACCATACCATAACATTTTATTTATAGAGCACTTAAAACAGTGACAAGGCCAACCAAAGTGCTGCACAAACAAACAAAAAAACAAACAAACAAACAAACAAACAAACAAACAAACAACAGGCAACACATAGGCAACATACAAAATTAAGTAAAAAAGCAGAATATATGGTAGACATAAAATTGTCGCAGATAATAAATATAACGACCAAACACAGATCATCTGGTGTTGAAAGCAACGTAATAGTAGTGAGCCTTTAAACGGGATTTGAAAACAGAGAGGGAGGGGGCCTGTCTGACGAGCAGATGTAACTCGTTCCAGAGTCTTGGGCCTGCTACACAGAAAGTCCTGTCACCTCTGCGTTTAAGACGAGTTCCTGGAACTGTTAGAAGTACCTGGTCCGCTGATCTCAGAGAACGTGGTGGGACATACGGCTGTAGCAAATCAGAGAGATAGGCGGGGGCGAGACTGTTCAGCGATTTGTAGACATGCAGGAGAATTTTGAACTGGATTCGAAGATGAACCGGGAGCCAGTGCAAGGAGGCCAAGACTGGTGTAATGTGCCCTATTTTGCCTGTACTGGTTAAAAATTGGGCTGCTGCGTTCTGGACCAGTTGTAGTTGTGCAATGGTGGCCTGACTGATACCAAACAGGAGTGAATTGCAGTAATCAAGCCTAGATGTACTTGTAATAAATGCGTGTATTACTGTCTCCAGGTTAGTTTTGGATAATATGGGCTTCAGCTTAGACAGTCGCCTCAGCTGGAAAAAACAGGATTTAACGATCATGTTTACATGACTGTTGAGTTTCTTGGAAGGATCCATTATCACTCCCAGATTTGTGACTATTTGTATTTCAGACAGAGCTAGAGCAGAAAGGTTGATGCAGTGGTTCAAGATTGTGTCGTTGGGAGGGAACAACATGGCTTCAGACTTCTTTTCATTGAAACTTAAGAAATTTAAAGCCATCCAGTCCCTGATGTCAGCCAGGCAGTCGAGCAGAGGTTGAATAGAGCATGTACTTTGTACCATTGTGGCACTGTGCCAGCAATGGTAGAGTTTTACACAAAGATTGCTTATATAAACTAAGGAGTTAAGACCATTTTTGTTATAGCTATAAGGTAAAGCTATTGGAAAGCACAGGGCAAATTTTAATTATTATGCTGACTATATTCAGTTTTATTTATCCACAAAATTTTATGAATCCAATCAGTTACTGTACTTTGATTACAAGCATGTCTAAGAAACATAAAAACCTCAATGACTTTACCCTGATGCATGCTCAATAATCCAGGTAGAAAAATCTAATGCACCTAGCTTCTCAGACTGCGGAAGTCTTTTGGACGAAAGACGAAACGTTTCTACAATTTTTTTTGCTTTGTTTTGTTTTTTTGATTGTCCAGAGGACCAGACTTAGCTTTTTTAGATTTTAGAGCTCAATTACTTTAATTTTCTACTTTCTAACTCAGAAGACCGAGGTTGTGGATTTTGGATCCGAACAACTTAGGAACAAGCTATGCAACCTTCCACATCCTCTGGATGGCATTAATTTGCCTTCCAGTTCTAATGCATGTGTTATTTTTGATCAGGACATGTCATTAACCCCCACATTATTATGTTAGCAGGACTGCTTTCTTCAACCTGCACAATATCACTAAGATTAGAAACATCTTGTCCTGAAATGATGCAGAAAAACTGGCTTGTGCGTTTATCACGTCTAGGCCGGACTATTGTAAATCTATATCATCTGGGTGTCCAAAAAACTCTTTACAAAGTATTCAATTGATCCAAAATACTGCTACTACAGATTTTTATTAGAAGATAACAGTGACATGTCAGAAGAAGCTCCAGCTGCTGCACCGGCCAAAGCCCCGAGAAAGAAATCGGCTCCGAAAGCAAAGAAGGAAGGACCCAGCCTCCCAAAGCTCATTGAGTCCACCATGACCAACTGCAAGGAGCGGAAGAGAGTGTCTGGTGGCGCTCAAAAAAGTGCTGGCCGGGAAAGGAGTGGACGTGAGCAAGTCCAACAAACGCATCAAACCTGCCTTTACCAAGCTGGTCACCAGAGGCACCCTGAGCCAGAATAAAGGCACAGAGACCTCTGGATCCTTCAAGCTTGCCAAGATGGAGCCTGTAGCCACCAAACCAGCCAAGAAGGGGTTCTTCTGAAGTTCTTCATCCAGCACTGAGTGAAACAATTGCAACAAGTGCAAAATTATGTGTACCGGTACATAATGTCGTTCCATCTCATATACCATATATGATGGAAATGACAATAAATTGACTTGAACTTGAACTTGAGAAGGAGAGATCAGATTTTTCTTCTTTCCACTGGCTCCCTGTCTAATAAAGAAAAATAAAATAAAATCTTCTAACATACAAAGTTCTCAACAACATAGCTCCATCTTACACAATATATGTTATTGTTCTATATTTTCCTAACAGAGCACTTTACTCTTAGACTGCCGGTGTACTTGTGGTTCCTAGAGTTTCCTTTCAATGATCTTGTGGAAATAACTTCCAGTTCCTGTCAGTGAGGCTGACACTTTTAACTTTTAGATTATTCTTTCCTTCAATAAATCCTTTTTTCCCCCTTTATAGATGGCCTCCCTTCTCACCTCACAGCCATCCTCTCACACCGATATGAATTTTTTTTAAAGAGAGAAATGAAAGATAGAAAGTAAGACAACAAAACACAACAATTATCCACAAAAAGAGCACAAGGCAAACACACCCAACCTCCATCCGCAATCCTGCAAAGCACATGACAAAACACAGCAACAAAATACACATGCATAAAGACTAATAATATTCATGACCTTGCAGTAGATTTCCATAAATAAACATACCCATACCTACAAATATATATACATATACATTCATATCACATATCCATCTACATATCTGCATATGATATCTACATATACATCCCTGCATCCATTTGTGTGTGGCTGTGAACATGCATAAGTGAATAAGGTTCCTCCAATAGAACATTCAGTAGCGACTGTGAAGCATCAGAGATCCGTCCCCCCAAGGCCCGAGGCAGACGAAGGGGCGATCAAAGCCCAAGACCCCAAGAAGGACCCCAAGCCCAGAGTCCCCAGGGCCACCCGAACAGGACGAGCCACTCACCCTCTCCCCAGATCTGACCAAGGGGGAGAACCGGACGAGCTCCACCAGCGACTACACACAATGACCCCCGGGAGGCCAACAGCGACAAACCCACAGGCCCCCGCCGGAGCCCGCTGCAAGAGCCCGCTGCACTGACGTAGCCCCAGGCCCGGGCACCGAGGCCCGGGCACCGGGGACGCCCACCCCTCAGGCCCAGACCCGATAGGACCAGAGGACCCGAGCCCCACCAGGCAGCCACCAGGCCGAGCCGACACACGCCCAAGCGCCCAACCCCTGAAAGCGACAACAAGGGCCCCCAGCACGCCCGCAGGCAAAAGGACACCCACCCGGGGGCCACGTGGTAGGAGCGCGACACCAAGTAGCCTCAGATGTAACAGAGAGGGGGCAGTCCAAATCCCAGCCTGACAATTAGACATTCATACACAGACACACTCACTCAGACCCACCCTCATCCTCACGCACACAAAGACAAACAATAACGACACGTTCCATTCATAATCCTGATGCACCCTCTATACCCCCTAGGTCCAAGACATGTATCTGCCCCCTACATGGGGCAGCCCACACCCAAGCCCAGGAGGTAGGCCCATTCATTCTGGGGTGGAGAGTAGCCGACATCCAAGATTCGGCCCAACCCTCGCCCTGCCGACAGCACAGGACACCCGAGCCCAAGCAACCCCAGGGAGAGCGAAATGCCAGCCCCGCCCACGGCGAACCCCCAGGCCCCGAACCCCCCCATAGTCCAGGACAACCCCCGACGGCCCACCCCCAGAATGTCCGCCAGGCAACCAGGGGGGTAAGAGAAAATAAATAAATAAATAATATATATATATATTTATATAAATAAATACATAAATAAATAAAATTGAAATTAACAAATCTAGACCCCGACATACACACCCCGTCCCCAAATGTGCTGTTGGTGTGTGTTGTTGTAAAGTGCATTTAAAAAGGGAAGAGAAGGAGCAAAGGCTGGCATTATGCCAGTTTCCCCTCCACTCCAACTCTAACCCAGGCCCTTATTGTCTAAATGCATAATTGTGAGTGAGCATAGGCACGGGGGCGAGAGTGATGTCATCCCGCCACCCATAACCATAGTGCTCACCCCAATTCCTATATGTGAATTTTATGAGGATGTTTATGAGTGAATGTCTAAAGTGTATAATAAAATTGAGTCCCAGGTGGTTCTGAACAACAGAGATGTAAAACCGTTGCAGCACACCCGAGTCCCAAAATCCCTACATGTATTAATTTGAGATGAGGAGGGCGGAGGTGCGTGGTGAGGGATGGGGAGAAAATATCTGCAGGAACAATGCTCCCGCAGCGAGTCAGCTCCCCCGCTGACCCTAGATACCCCCCCCCCCCAGTTCGCCAAGGTCCACCCCAGGAGCGAGGCAAAGAAAACACCTCTCCGGCCGCCAGGCCATTGAACCAAAGACCAGAGAGGGACACGGCCCCAAGGGCCGCCAACAGCTTTATCCTTCAATAAATCCTATAGTTATGGTTGGCTTGAGTTTCCTGAGCTATTTCTTAGTTATGCTAATATAGGCTTCAACTTATGCACTGACCACATTTTCTCATTGCTGCTGTCTTTACTCGATCTACTCTTTATGTTTGTATTTGCAATTCTTTCAGTCATTAATATGTTTTTTTTGTCTTTCTTCCCATAGAAAATACATCTGGACCTGCAATTCTGTTTGTCTGTCTCTAACCAAGCCAGTTAAGGCAGTTGGCTGCCTATACTGAGCCTGGTTCTGCTGGAGTTTTTTTTTACTGTTAAGAGTTTTTCCTTGCCACTACATCCTGCTGCTTAGAATGGGAGGTTGCAACAAAGTGGAGATGGTGGTGTAGATCCAATGATTACTTTATAAAATATTTCATAAATTACGAGATATTTTACTAATGGTTTGGACAAATGACCACACACATGCCTTCCCAGCAACCCCCCCCCCCACACACACACACACACACACACTCACACACATACACCATTCTTGTTTGCCTACTGTACATGTGCCTATTAACTCTACCCTGGGATATAAACTTGCCTCTCTTCTCATCTTGAAATGGTGATTCGGACATTATCCCCATCAATGGTACACCACCTCAGGTCCCGCCTGTTGCTCGCCTGTGCAAACTGCTTATCTCCTGAAAATACCATGTTGCCTTGTCTGGCCCTTGAATCCTCCATCCTTCCCCTCCGACCCTGAAAAATATTAGATCACAGTAAGAGTCTATGCTTCTGGCCTGATAAAAGATTACATTCATGAAAACAAGATACAGACCTTCTCCCATCTTCCACAGATCCTCTCTTTCACTTTCCTGGGAAACATCTGTAAATAATCACTTGTCTTTTTTTTACTCTGTGTCCTTGAGTCTTTTTTCTGGTCTGATTTTTGGAACTCCAAACTCAAGAAAAACAAACAAACAAACAAAAGAAACATTACTGTATTCAGCAAAATTGACAGAATTAGTACAAAAACTGTCAGAATTCAGTTTTAATGTGGTAATTTTGAAACTTTCAAATCTACAGTTTTCAAATTGACTTTATTTTTGTAACATCAAACTGTAAATTTCAACAAAAGTGAGTAATTTTTTTTCTAGGAATCAAGGTAAATAAACCAGAGTACAAACATCTGAATTTCTTATTCTATATAAAAAAATAAAAAAAATACATACACTAGTAATGCAATACATACCGTTAGAGAAGTAGAAGACAACTGAAGTCTGTAGAAGATGATAAAAATTAAATATTTATCGTTTATCTCACAATCTCAACATGGCGAAATAAAAGAAACGTGTGTGTGTAACATACAAACAACGCTCTCGCTATCTGGGAACTTCATGGTCACAGAGTGAATACCCTCTGACATTTCTTCTTTCTGCTTTTTAATAGTTAGTTCTGAACCACCAAGACATTTCCACACACAAGAAACAAGGTAAGGAGCCCATTATTTTTACAAACACAAGTCATATGTCTTGTTTGTGATTTGTTAAACTTTGTTAAGATATTTAAGTTGTGCAGTAAAGATATGCAACATGAACAGACAAGGACATTTTTACTTTACTGGTTTTTACGGCAAACTGGGGATAATGTTTTTGCTCATATTTCTATGTTTGTTTGTTTCTATATCTTATAAATCACTGAAGGGATTTTGATTAAACTATAGCCCCAAGCAATAATTGGAGGTGCATGGACCACTAATTAACTTTGTGTAGGATTCTTAGGTTTTCAGTCATAATCACTTTCTCAATCATCCACCTTTCCACACCTGCACCTGTTCCTGACTGCTCTGCTGTTTGTGTAAACTCCTGGCAGTCGTTCATCCGACACTGGAACATTATGATACCTTTGTAACTTAAATAACAGCCAAAAATCCTTCCTTGTGAAAAATTGACTAACCATTGACATTTTCTTGCGTCCTTCAAGTCCTGCTCCTCCGTGTCTCTTGAAACCTCCTCGCTCCATATGACCTCGCCCTGTCATCATTATGTTCCTGCAATCGCCAAACATCAGTCTGGACCAAAACTACAGAGCTCCTTCAATATGTCACTCTCCCCAACATTACTCACCCCTTCTGGATCACACCTCGTCTACACTTGGAAACCTAGGACCTCGTTTCTCCCTTCTCTGCAAAACAACCAGAAGTAGAATATAAACATAAAAATCTTCCCACCGTCAAGAACTCTGAAAACTACCCATACTCACCTTGTCCCCTTTTCACTTACAGCCCTGAGAACTTTTCTAATTTGGAGTCATATACATCAGAATCAGAAATCAGAATCAGAATACATTTTATTGTCATTGCACCGAGGTACAGCAAGAACATGTACGTACAGTCGTCCGAAAGATGGGCGGAGTGCCCGAAGCTGCTACAATAAAAGTGCGGCCATTGTATTCTTATTCAGAATATTTTGCTTAGATGAGAAAAGGGAAGAAAACATCCAACATCGTGTTACTTTGAGAGTCAACCCAATTTAAGTTGGCAGCCACGGCCACCTGA
>JBBPBX010042389.1:16620-28421 GCA_038048925.1 Garcialebias charrua
TGCAGCTATTTTAAGACCACAATTCACCTTAGTTCTGGTCCCATTCAGATAGTCTGGTAACTCTAAAATCTGGGCAAAATTAAACCATTTCTCTCCAAAATTATGTAATTTAGAGAGCAATCTACAAAAGGTAAGACATACATTTTACATAGCATTTCCCCAGAAGCCTACTTCAAAATATTTATACTCTCTGATCTTCAGATTTATGGCTTATCAGAACTCAGCTGGCTGTATTTAGATTTAAAGCATGTTTTTCACATGAGGGTGGCACGGTGGCGCAGTTGATAGAGCAACAACCCCCCAATGAGCAGGTTGCCTGTTCAAATCCCGGCTGAGGCTTTTCTGTGTGGAGTTTGCATGTTCTCTCTGTGCATGCGTGGGTTTTCTCCAGGTACTCCTCCCACAGACCAAAAACATGCATGTTAGTCTGATTGGTAACTCTAAATTGTCTCTAGGTGTGAGTGAGAAAGTGAATGGTTGTTTGTCTTGTTTTTCTCTGTATCCCTGTGATGGACTGGAGACCTGTCCAGGGTGTCCCCCACCTCTCGCACAGTGATAGCTGGATATGGGCACCAGTGACCCGGGCACCAGTGACCCCCTCATCCCAACAATGAATAAGCAGGTAGATAATGGCTTCTCACAGTTCCAGGAACTCATCTTAAGCACAGAGGTGACAGGGCCTTCTCTGTCGCAGGCCCAAGACTATGGAATGAGTTTCCTCTGCTTGTCAGACAGGCCCCCTCCCTCATGTTTTTTAAATCCCGCTTAAAAAACCACTACTAATCCCTGGCTTTCAAAACTGTATGATTTATGTTGAACCTGTATGCATCACACTGTGTTAGTCATTATTATCTGCTATTATTTTGTTTCTACATTTTGATTTTACGTTATGTTATATGTTGCTGTGTGCTTTGCCTGTTTGTTTCTGTTTAAAGTGCTTTATAAATAAAATGGTATGGTATGGATGGATGGATATTTTTCACAAACATAAGAGACAAATTAAACGTAACACTTATTTTTAATGTATGTTGTTATTTTTTCTGTCGTTTCTCATTTTAACAAAAAAAGTTACAACTTTGAATTGCAACAATATTGTTGAATTTCAACAGATTGTGTTTTGTAAACAGGAAAATATTGCAACATATCATGACCCCACAAAGCAACATATTCACACTATATAATCTAAGAAATTTTTTATGTTTCCCCACAAACAGCAATTTAACTGTTTGCATTATCTGGCACTCTTAAGGGCGAGGCAAAGCTCCGCGCTGGACCGAGCGCCGCGCCACGCCGTGTGAGCGCCGCTGCACAAGCCTTTGAACGCTCGCGCGAACGCGCCAAGCTCAAATTTTACGACCGCTCACGCGCGCGCGTTGTCTCACAATAAACTGCCCTGGTGGCGGACTGTTTTGTATGACACACAAATGTATTAAATATCCCTTCTTCATCGCTGAACTGGACTTTTCTTTTGTTTTTTTGCCAAAAGTCAAGTGATCCTTGAAGCGGTCACCATTCACTTCCTCCTCCGATGAGGAGGGATGAATGAACTTGTCACGAGCAGGCCCGGATTATCAGCAGGGCCGACTGGGCCCAGGCCCAGGGGGCCATGCCCACCATGGGGTCCACTGCAGTTTTGGGGAAGAAAGAAAATAAAATATCCTTAGATTTTAAATAGGGTTGGGCATCGAGAATCGTTCGGAACCGGGACTAACTGTCCGGTTTTCCCGGAATCGTTCAAAATATTAATTTGCGATTCCTATTTTCGATGCTAGTTAGCCGACCGGAAGTAGCCACCGCCGAAAACCAACGAAGAAGAATCCACCGGAAGTGTGCATCTGCGATCGAAAGCGTACTAATTAATAAAAAATGACCAGTCAGGTCAGTGCAGCACTTGCAATAATTTTCTATCATGCAAAGGAGGGTGGAGAAGTAAAATAGTGTCCCGTCTTTGACGCGCTCCACCGGATTATTTTCGCTTCGTATCCGACCGGAAGTACAGAGTGGTCCGTCTGCAAAACGCTCCGCCGAACTTTTCGCTAATCGCTACCTCTTCGGCTCCATCAGGTAAATAAATAAACTATAAACTACATCTCATACCAACATTAAGGCAGCTAACAAGTTATACTCCGCTTAAAGCGGTAAGTCAGCTCAATACAAACACGATGCTAACGTTAGCTCGTTTTTTTTTCTTAGACAAACGACCTGAAATGGCTTCACAGTGTTCACCAGTGACTGTCCAAGGTAAATACAACTGAATGAAGAGAGACACAGAACAGTTACAACAGCATATGTTGTGAAAAGGTTGCATCCCTTTTCAGATGTGGATTCAACTCCTGCCATGGATTGCACTTACATTGCACTCAAATCCAACACTTATTAACATTCTTAATCCATTTAAAGTTCTCTGTGTCTTTTAAAATGTTTTAATGTCTCTAGTTTTCAGTATTATATAATTTCTGTTTATGTTCTCTTTCATTCCATTATGAATGAATGTCACAGTTTGAAGAATTATTGAATAGGTTAGTTAGGCAATAACAACAGAGCTAATAATTGTACACATTCTCAGTCTTAAAAATGATTTAATAATCTCTTTTTACTGATAATACTGATAAACCTGTTGTTTGTTTAGGAACTTCCTGCAGTCTGTCCAGAAAGTCTCCACTGGAGGAGCGTTGCTGAGCAAGAGGCACAACATAATGTCACAGCTCCATGTCCATGAAGAAACAAATGGAGAGAGGGCTGCAGATACCAGGACATCCCACCAGCTGTTCTGTCTGAGGATCCTGCTGCTGCTGGTGGAACCAGGTTAGCCCATCAGTGGGAGCTCAGTAACATGACTGCAGCATCACATACTGGACAATATTATATGTATAATAATAATAATAATATATGTTGGTGAGTCCTCCATGTTGGCTCTAATCTGCCCTGTGAGAAATTCATAGTAAATGTAACAAAAAGGAAAAAGTTCATAGCATTAAATTCAAACAGAAGTTCAAATTATTCAATAATTTCCAGTGTAGTGGTGAACCATGTTTAATTATTGATAGTTATAAACAAAAGTGTACAATTGACACGTACAAATAAATACATAATTGTGAATTTACTTTACACTATGCAAACATACAACCTTGTCCATCTTTAAAAAAAATCACAGTTCATATAGGTAATTAATAAATACATTTCAAAATGTAGTTTACATACAATGCTAAATTTATAAATATAAACAATACAGCTTTTCCATTTATTTATCACTACATAACCTAGGCTCTGTATCACTAATGAACTTTAACACCTTTTGGCAGGCTAAACATGTCTATGGATGAGCTGTATGAGGAATGTGTGACTGCAAACAGCCTGATAGACCACCTCACCACCTCACCTCAGGAGAAAGAAAGGTGGCAGTCCCAGGGAACAGCAGAGAAGTGGATGCAAGTTCTTCAGGCAGCTGACCTCCCCAACAGAACACCTGAACTCACACCTGGCCTCAAATGCTCCCATCATTCATGGTTGAGCAATGGCTAAGCAGTTCCATGTGATCCAGGTTTGAACTTGAGAAAAACATCATACAGACTGTCTACCTACACTTCAATCAAAGTAAGGGATTTCTTTTTCTGCTGCTTCGAGCTTTCTTAGAGCTCATGGACTTGTTTTTCATGCACGTGGACATGGACTGCACACCAAGGCACTGGTGTCACTATGGTTGCAACATGTTTCTGATGGATGTGATTTGCTACTGGTTTGCTGCTGATTGATGTCAATGCAGTAGCTGCTGCTCTTTCAGAAGTGTTCATGTTTGACATCATTTGCTGATGAAGGATGGATGGATGTGATTTGCTGCTGAATGATGTCAATACAGTAGTATTATATATACAATACAGTCAATACAGTAGTATATAGTAGTAGTCAATACAGTAGTATATATATATATATATATATATATATATATATATATATATATATATATATATATATATATATATATATATAGTAAAATGGGTGTTTGGTTAGGGAGGGGGCCCTGTGAGCTTCGGTGCCCAGGGGCCCCTGGGGTTGTTAATCCGGCCCTGGTCACGAGTGAACTAAACTCATGTCCAACGTGGATGCGCAGGTTCTAAACATTTCCTGGTGTGCTTGTCTGCTGTGTGGGCTGAAGGACCAGCGCTCCCTGTTTTAATTTTAATTTTTAGGACTTTTTTATTAACATATAAACACAGAACAAAGCTGCGCAGCCCTCTGCCTTTCCCGACCTGTCAATCAAATCAGTAGGCGTGTCAGCAAATGACCAATCAGCGACCTCAATTTGTCCCGTAGGTAAACGCTCCGCCCTGCTTCTGCTCAAATGACGTCAAGTATTTGGAGCGATAATGTTGGAACCACACGCTGCTTCACGCTGAGCTCTGCTGTGAACCCCCCACTCGCAGCACACGCGCGTGGCGCGGCGCTCGGTCTAGCGCGGAGCTTTGCCTCGCCCTTTACTTTCCCACTAAGTACTTTGTATATCAACTCTTCCCTGCTTCATATCTCAGCTGCATTCCAACCAGTTTCTAACCTTAGGCACTTCCATAAGGTGATACCAGCATCAGTGATCCCATCTTAAATCAGGGTGGTGTTTAGGCAGAGGTCATAGAGTTAAATTATACAACTAGAGGGTACGTTGGTCACGTGACACTGTGATTAACTGGGGTGGTAGCCATAAAAAGAGAGGGTAAGTGTTAAGACTTAGCAACTTTGTAGATGTTTATAGATGTAGATATATTGTAGATATTTTAGTATGTAGCATTTTTATTTCCATTGCCTCCTTTTATTGCTGTTGCTTTTATTCTATTTTCACTGATTTATTGTATCGGTTTTTATATTTTCTGTCCTGTTAAGCACCTTGGTCAATGCAAGGCATTGTAGGAAGGCGCCATACAAATAAAGTTTATTATATTATTATGTTGGCAAAATAGCCAACAGTAATGGCTGATTATGTAAAAATTATTAATTCATTTTAATTCCATTCAATTTAGTTTATTTATATAGCGCCAAGTCACAACAGAAGTCATCTCAGGGCTCCGAACAGAAACATTCATATATAAAAATAATAATTTAACATTATTTATCTGAGGAGCAGACTGATTTGAGTTTAACTCCATCGCAGAACTCTCATCTTGAGAAAGCACGAAGGTGACAGTGGAAAGGAAAAACTCCCTCATGAAGAAGAAACCTGTAGCAGAACAGGCTCGGGACTAGTGGCATCTGCTTCGACCAGCTGGGTTTGGTAGGAACAGATACACAATGGCAGGTCCAGAATCACATGTTAAGATAGAAATAGTATAAAATGAAAACTATTCAATTTTAACAATTAATTTAAGAAATTAGGTCAATTTATCCTCTAGTAGTCTAAGCTTATATAACAAGCCAACCCTATTTATAGGATTTATCAAAAAGGAAAATTTTAAGCCCAGTCTTAAAACTGGACAATGTGTCAGCCTCATGTACAGAAACTGGAAGTTGGTTCCACAAGAGAGGAGCTTGATAACAGAAAGATCTTCCTCCCATTCGCCTTTAGAAACTCTACGAACCACAAGTAAGCCTGCAGTCAGAGAGCAAAGTGCTCTGTTAGGAAAATATGGCACAATAAGATTTTGAACATAAGATGGAGCTAGGTTGTTGAGGGCTTTGTAGGTTACACATAAGATTTTGAATTCAATTACAAATTTGGCAGGGAGCCAATGGAGAGAAGCTGTCATGTACCCTAGGGTTTTTTAAGTATTTTAAACCAACAGTCTAAGCTGACTGCACCCGCCTGTGTTTTTTTTCTTCTTCACTGCAGCTGCTGCAGTCTGTTGCAGCCTGCTGGTTCTGGAAGAACATTTTTACTCTTACTCCTAATCAAGCCTAATCAGCACAGGTGTTCACCTGCAGGTCCTGCCTTTATATTTCACAGGCAGTGCCTTGAGTAGTGTGGAGACTTGATGTAGCAGGATCTGACTTGCTGATCAAGTGTAGAAGCTTTACACAAGATTTGGCTTGTGGACCAAGTGCTTGTTGAAGATACACTAAAAGGTAACTAACCGAGTGTTGAATGACAGCTGTGAAGCTGTGTGGTGTACTGACACAGAGAGACCTCTACCCTCTCTGATTGTTGGTGTGTGTACTCCTGGGGGAGTAGTACTTGAGCTGTTTGGAGCTTTGAAAGTGACTCTGGCTGTCTAAAGCTGAGTTTTGTGTAGGTTAAGGCACCTTAAGTGCTGGCTGTAACTTAAGCTTTGGACTTAGGAGGAGTGTGCCTGTGTTTAAGCCTAGGAGGCTTAATTGAGAGTATTATCGGTGACACTAAGGACAGTGTTTGTTCAACAGTCCTGGAGAAGCACAATTGTGGTCAACTGAGAGGGAGACTGTTAATTGTTTTTTTTCTCTCTTTGCCTTTTTATTTTGTACTTTTGACAGGTGAGGGTTGATACCCTAGTTTTCGTATTTTTATTTTATTGGTTAGTGAGGGCCTTGTTGTTACAGGTAGATCGTCACCTGGGGAAGCACTACGGCCCTGTACAGGGTTGGGTTTGCCTGGGTGGCATTTTCTTGTGTTTGGCCAGACTCCCCTGTCCATCTTTCCTTTGTACTTTTCTTCTTTAATTTATTATTTTTGTTAAAGGCGCTGTTCCAGGAGAAGACACTCCAGGCCTGGTGGGAGAAGCCAGAAAGGACCTCACCAGCTTGGACGCCCTTAGTTTTAGTTAAATTAAAATTATTTTAAAACTTCTTCTGTGTCCAGTGTCCATAAATATGTTTTGACTGTTTTCCGGTCGTAACAGAAGTTGAAACTGGAGAGATATGATCTCTCCTATATCAAATCCAAAAACTCTGGCAGCAACATTGTGGATCAACTGAAGACTTGGACACCCAGATAACAAACCATTGCAATAGTCCAGTCTAGATGTGACAAATGCATGAACCAGTTTTTCTGCTCATTTTGAGATAAGATATCTAAGATATATAATAAGATACTTAACCATCAGTTAATAATAATATTAATAGTTAATGCTTACAAACTGTGGAACAAGCTGCCTTTGCACGTCAGACAAGCTGACTCACTTCCTGTGTTTAAATCTGCTCTGAAGACCGTTTTTCTCGTTGGCTTTTAACATAGCTTGAAATTTTGGTTTTACTGTTTGTAAGTTATTTGTCTTATAGGTTTTACTGTTTGCTGTTTTGATTTGGTAGTTCATTACTTTTATAGTATTTGTTGAGTTTATAGTTTTTATGCTTGTATGTGTTAGTGTACAGCACTTTGGTCAATGGTGTTGTTTTAAAGTGCTTTTTAAATAAAGTTGTATTGTATTGTATACTATTAGAAAGTATATTAGAAAGTATATAAGTTATTTACTCTATGATAAACTATAAAAATGCCACAAAGCTGTGTCTGCTATGGTTGTACCAATCAAAGCGAAAAGGGAAAAATGGGTGACACTTTACTATGAGGTACACACAATTTTATTACTGGTAACTACTAGGGAACGCCTCAGGAATGAATCAGGAACAAATCAGGAGCTAATGGGTAGTTAACCAGTACTTACTGGGGAACACACAGTCAAGCCTTATTAGATGACTACTGGTTTGTTACCTTGTAAATGGAGGAGCTAACCAAGAACTAAAGGGGAGTTACCAAGGAAACCAAAGATGAATGAATCATGAGCTAATGGGTAGTTAACAAGTACTTACTGGGAAACACACAGCCAAGCCTTATTAGGGGACTACTAGTTTGTTACCACAGGCTTATAACAGATTATTGAACTGGTCAGTAGATAGTAGCTTCTGTGTAATATATTGTCATAAAGAGAGTAGCACTATGCTGAATCATGCAACAATTTAGCACAAATTATTAAATAGTACAATCTGGTATCGCCTCCAATTTATGTAATATTTACACAGTGTAAAATAACATTATATATTTGACTATTTTTAGGTTTCCATTACACAAACACTTATTGAGAAGATGGTAAGCTCATATCAGGAGACAATTTCATCCTTCAAAGTGTCACTGGGTCTGAAGTGAACATTTTCTTAATGTCGACTATGTAGTGGACCTGGTCTCTGATACACCTTCATCTCTTTGAACTGTCCCAGTGACAACTTTTCACTGATACTCTCAACTAAGACATTAACACAGTTTATTACATTTAGTTTAAATCTAATAACATGATCACTCACAAGAGACTCCTTGCCTCTTTAATTTTATTCTAATTCAAATGTAATCAAAAGAATAACATTTTGTCATTTTCATGATATTTGCTATTATGCTGTGTTATTCTTTAATATGAAGCATTACTGTGTTACTTCTTCATATGATGGTGTCTAACGGTGTCAAAGTTGAATAATATGTCAAACTGACTTGTTCAGTTTTGTTTTAAAATGGAAAACAGCTAATATCTAACTGACGTCTGTATGTCTCTTCACTTTCAGACACTTTCCCTAAACAATCCTCTTTGTTTTCAAAAACAGATTCCCTGTTACATTGACTTTCTCAGCCTCTCTTTCCACTTCTGCTCCTGGCTCACCAACCAATCAGGGCAGTGGTGGCCGGTGACATCAGCCACCAGTGGCGCTATTTGTACAATAAATAAATAAAATAAAAATAATAATAATAATAAAAAAATAAAATAAAAAATAGGAAATGAAGGGGATAAGGACAAAACAACAAAAATAAGAAAAGCACTGCTTATATTTTTACAAAACACTAACATTAAAAGAAAATTACATTTACTTAGAGGCTAGCCTGTATAAATAAAGGTTGAATGAATGAATGAAAAACTTAGGTAAGGGGCTATGAGCTGCACGCTCATGCTCAGTAGGTGATGGTATGCACCTATCAGTTGCTTGCAATCCACCAATAAACACCACAAGAAGAAGAAGGGAAAAAAAAAACACTAAGAAGAAGTGTTTGCTGCCGTCAAAACAAAAGTGTGGCTTAATTTTAATAAAATGACCAGCAGTCAGCTCAGTGCAGTACTGTACTTGCAATAATTTTATATTGTGCAAAGGAGGGTGAAGTAACAATCCACCGGATTATTTTCCGGATTATTTTCCCTTCATCATCCGGACAGGGTCCCTCAGAAGTAACAAGAGTGGGTCCGTCTCTATCAGGTAATAAAACTGAAAGTTATGCACCATAACTCATGTTCCCTGAAGGAAGGGAACGAGGTGCAACATACTTGCTATGGGAATTGCGCCCCCGCGCGATTACCTGAAGGAATACATTCACGCCTTTTACGGCAGGGGGCGTCACCCCGCGCCAGAGGTACCGCCCTTTAGGTACTTAGGCGACTGACGCCCCTCCAACTGTCTCCAAAATTGCACTTCACCGAGCTTTCAGCATTGAAAAGGGCCAGCTATGTTGCACCTCGTTCCCTTCCTTCAGGGAACATGAGTTATGGTGCATAACTTTCAGTTCCCTTTCAGTTCGGTCTCTCGGTGCAACATACTTGCTATGGGAACGTAATTCATTCACGCCCTTGAAATGCTCAGTAAAATGCCTGTTAGTGTGAACGTCTGCCCTTGACCAGAAGGCATCTCAAAGCTACTTTCTATTGTGTATTAGAAAGAACAGCCTGAGTGACATCACACGCAGTAACATCCAAACTGTAGTACTTTGCAAAAGTGTTTAAAGAGCTCCAGTTCGCAGCAGCACAAATGTCTGCAACTGACACGCCCTTGAACAATGACCAGGAAGTGGCCAAGCCCCTGGTTGAGTGAGCATGGACTCCAGGGGGCACTTGTTGACCTTTGCTACCGTATGCCCTTTTAATGGCCTCCGTCACCCAATGTGAGAGGCGCTGTCTTGATAGGGCCTTTCCTGTAGCAGGTGCGGCAAAGCAGACGAACAGTTGGTTTGTTTTCCTCCATTCGGCTGTTCTCTGCATGTAGGTGCGTAAAGCCCTCACTGGTGTAGCCTTTCCTGTTCCTGAGTGAGGACAGGAGCAGGTGGAAAGAAGGAGAGATCAAAGTCTAGACTGCTATGGTTCAGAGTCAAGACCTTGGGAGTGTATGCGGGATTAGGCCTTAGTGTGACCTTTGACCCGTTGGGGACGAATCTGGTACACATTGGATATACAGACAATGCATGGAGGTCACCCACGCGTTTCGCCGAGCAAAGAGCCAGGAGAAGAGCAGTTTTATAAGATAGAAGATCTATCTTAATCTCACTCAGAGGCTCAAATGGCGGGTCGCAAAGAGCCCCCAAGACCAGGCCAAGATCCCAACCAGGGGTCAAGGTCCTGCTGGGTGGCTTGGTTCGAAGCACACCTTTCATATATCTCATTATGATTGGATGTGCTCCAGGAGTCCTGTGTCCCCAGCCCTCGTGACAGGCAGAGATAGCTGCAAGGAACACTTTAATCGTTGAATAAGAACGACCCTTTTCCAGTAAATCCTGAAGGAAAGTTAGTAGTTGAGCCAGGTCGCAAGCATAAGAAATTATATTTCTTTCTGAGCACCAGGCTTCGAAGATGCGCCACTTTTGCGTGTATAGAGACTGTGTTGACCCGGCACGGGCATTTTGTATGGTTTTCACCACATTCTCAGGCAGGCCCGAAGCCATCAGCCTGTCCTTTTCAGCTAACAGGCTGGAATTAATTCCAGATCCTGGTCTAAACAGCTGGGCTGCGACTTCCTGTGTGAGTCTTTGAGGGTCAACCAGGTTGGGGAGTGGGCCTCCACGTTGATGTGTTAACAGACTTCCCTGATCGAGTCTCCTCGAAGACAGATGGAGTCTATTAATTTTATTAGATTGAGTCGGGACAGGAAAGCTACTGTTTCCCTCCAAAATAGGATTTATTGGATTGAGGGGCTGCTGCTTCTGTAAACGAGCAGATCTCCTGATTCCAATTGTTGTCCCACCCAGTGGGATACTGTTGTGTTGGAGCAAGTTAGATGCAGCTTTGTGAGGAAAGTCACGTGCTGCTCTTCCACCGCTCGAGCGTTGCGTGTCCTTCATGAATAATAAAGGAGCAGCTGTAAAGGATTATGAGGAGGTCAATATTAATACTGACCTCTTTACCTTAATTAATTTACTTATTCAGATTGAATAGTAATTTCACGGATTCTTTCTTTTTCAGTTTACCCAATATTTCTGTGATCTTTATGATGGATAAATAAATAAAGCCATAGAGTGACAATGGACAAGTTAACTTAGTTGGTATGTCAAAGACACTACCATTTATTTAAAATAAATCAACTAAATTAACACCATTACACTTGATTGACATGATTTCACTTTCTTTCAATTTAACACGTCAGCACAGTTAAATTACAACACAACAGACCTAAATACTGGATGTTAAACATATTTAGTCTGAGGGCTCTTTAACTTAAATATAGTTTCCAGATAGATTGAGAGGGATAAGGGAATAGGAGGAAAGATAGAGAGATGGTTTACAGGAAATTGTCTTGAGCATGTTACCAAAAGTGACACTTCCCATCCGACTTCTGCTAAAATCCAGGTACGTTTGTAAACAGCTCTTTACCTTCGACGACGAGTCTGATAAAGAAATGACACCAGCCTTTCAGATGCACAGAGTCCTTCAGGCCCAGCACGTCCGAGCTGGTTCTAGTTTACGTTTTCAACGTCTCCTGGGTTCCGCTTGGATCATCAGAAAATGTGTCAGCTCCTGGTTGACTTCAAGATAAACTTATTCCAGGAAGGAATAAACAAAGTTTTGAGCTTACGCTCGTTCGAAGTGGACTCATAACAGCATGTTATTAGTCCTTAGCTGGATGACGAGTCCTTAGCGTGTGACTGAGTTCATCCAGCTCTTTGGGAA
>JBBPBX010042390.1:0-28421 GCA_038048925.1 Garcialebias charrua
GGTCCAGTTCAATAACATCAAAATAAAAGCTCGTCTTTGGTTTAACCGTTGCAGTTAAACAAACAAACCTTCCTTTTTTTATTTTTGCAATTTCCGTTTTGGTAATTTCGGTTTAAAAACGAAATAACGAAAAAACGTTTTTGTAATTTCGTTTTAAAACGAAAAAACGGAATAACCAAAGCTTGTTTGGTTATTCCGTTTTTAAATGGTAAAATGGTAAATGGAGCTTATTTATATAGCGCTTTCCAGCCCCCTGTGAGGGACCCCAAAGCGCTTTACAATACCAACCATCCACCCATTCATACACGCATTCATACACCGGTAGCGGCGGCTGCCATGCAAGGCGCCTTCCAGTCCTACCGGGAGCAACTCGGGGTTAAGTGTCTTGCCCAGGGACACAACGACACATGGTGTGAGTAACCGGGATTCGAACCTCCAACCTTCCGATCGGGGGACGACTGCCATTACCACTACACCACGGCCGCCCATTTTATTTTGAAACGGAATAACCAAAGAACGAACCATACACGGATTGTTTTTGTTTTGAGTTAGTTTGATTCAAGACGGAGCAATAAAAGCTGTGATGTTCACCATGAATCAGATAGAAAGTAATATTTTACTAACAGGAGCTGACTGTCATGTTTTCATGTCATGTGGTGAAAACTGGTGAGTCCATCCTGAAGGTTTCACTCTGGATCTTTAAACCTTCAGAGTCTCTGCAGCAGTTTGTGTGTTCAGAGCTTCTTCAGTGGTTTTCTTCAGGGATTCATGTGATGTGAAGAACAACATGTTTGTGTTTCAGAGGTCAGAACCTCAGACAGAGAGCAGAACCTCCAGGACCCAGCTGTCTGTCCATGAAGAGTGACGTGTCCAAAGAACTTCCTCCAGGCCTCAGTGAAGAAGCTGGACCGTCAGACACAAAGTAAGACAGCTGTTGCTGATTTAGACTGAATCTTCTTGTCTTCAATAGTTTAGTTCAAGAACCTGCAGCAATAATTCAGAGCACAGCCTGAAAGTCAGTGAGGTTCTGGTTCCTGTCTCTGATGGTTCAGGAGGTTCTAGTGGATGGATCTGAACAACAGTTTTCTCCTCATCCTGGAGTCAGAGTGAAGCAGCAGCCAGATGTTAGAACTGATCTGATCAACACTTCCTGTTGTTCCACTTCTTCATCACTAAATGTCTTCACAGAGGGAGGAAGAGGAGTGGTGTTTGTGAGGAGGAGCAGCTGTCCTGCTGTTCTTTGTGTCAGGACGTCCTGAAGGATCCAGTCTCTACCAGCTGTGGACACTGGTTCTGCAGACGCTGCATCACCTCATACTGGGACCAGTCTGCTTCATCAGGACCCTCCTCCTGTCCCCAGTGTGGACAAAGACCCAGAAGTGGACTGCAGACAGCCAGTCAGAGCAGCTGTGTCCAAGGTAAGACATTTGTGTCCACCTGTTGTCTTCATACAGACACATTGTTGTGTGGGACAGAATGAAGATCTAAGATGATTAGAAAGATCCTTCAGATTGAAGCACCAATCAGAACGTTGGAGTTTCTGCTGCAGCATTCACATCTGCTCTGTGTCACATTTTTCACCAGATGTTGGTCTGCAGGAGGTCTTAGAGGAACATCAGATCAGTCTGAGGAGGAGATGTGAACGTGTGACTGAAGGAAGTGATGAAACAGGAAGTAGAAGCCTCCTCAACAGGATCTACACTGAGCTCTACATCACAGAGGGACAGAGTGAAGAGGTTAATACCCAACATGAGGTGAGGCAGCTGGAGACAGCTTCCAGGACCAAGAGCCTCCAGGAGACTCCAATCAGGTGCCAGGACATCTTTAAAGCCTTACCTGAGCAACATGGATCCATCAGAGTGGTTCTGACCAACGGCGTCGCTGGCGTTGGAAAAACCTTCTCGGTGCTGAAGTTCACTCTGGACTGGGCCGAGGGCTTGGAGAACCAAGATGTGAGCGTGGTGGTTGTGCTTTCGTTCAGGGAGCTGAACTTGATCAGAGATGAGCAGCACAGTCTTCTCACGCTGCTCCATGTTTTCCATCCAACATTACAGAAGGTCCCAGCAGAGAAGCTGGCTGTCTGGAAACTTCTCTTCATCTTTGACGGCCTGGATGAAAGCAGACTCCACCTGGACTTCACCAACAGTCAGCTGCTTTCTGACGTCACCCAGAAGTCCTCGCTCAACGTGCTGCTGACAAACCTCATCAAGGGGAACCTGCTGCCCTCGGCTCTGGTCTGGATCACTTCCAGACCTGCAGCAGCCAATCAGATCCCTCCTTCATGTGTGGACAGGCTAACAGAAGTACGAGGCTTCACTGACGCCCAGAAGGAGGAGTACTTCAGGAGGAGGTTCAGTGATGAAGAGCTGTCCAGAAGAATCATCTCCCACATGAAGACCTCCAGGAGCCTCCACATCATGTGTGGAATCCCAGTCTTCTGCTGGATCACTGCTACAGTTCTGGACCACATGTTGACTAGAGAGCAGAGAGGAGAGCTGCCCAAGACCATGACTGACATGTACTCACACTTCCTGCTGGTTCAGACAACCAGGAAGAAGAACAAGTACCATGAAGGACCTGAGACCAGTCCACAGGAGCTGACAGAGGCTGACAGGGAAGTTCTTCTGAAGCTGGGGAGGCTGGCGTTTGAACATCTGGAGGAAGGAAACATCATGTTCTACCAAGAAGACCTGGAGCAGTGTGGTCTGGATGTCCCAGAGGCCTCGGTGTACTCAGGAGTTTGTACAGAGATCTTCAGAAGAGAGTGTGTGATCTTCCAGAAACCAGTCTACTGCTTTGTTCATCTGAGCGTTCAGGAGTTTCTGGCTGCAGTCTACATGTTCCACTGTTTCACCACCAGGAACATGAAGGTGATGAACAGGTTTCTGGGAGAGGTTGATGATGAAGATGTAGATGATGATGAAGATGAAGAGGAGGAGGAGGAGGAGATTTATTCAGATTCAGACAGATACTCATATCTGGAGGACTTCCTGTACACAGTCATGAAGAAAGCCCTCCTCAGTAAAAATGGCCACCTGGACCTGTTTGTTCGTTTCCTTCATGGCCTCTTTGTGGAGTCCAACCAGAGACTCTTAGGAGGCCTGCTGGGTCAGACAGAGACCAGTCCAGAAACCATCCAGACGATCATCAACAACCTGAAGGAGATGAACAGTTATAACATGTCTCCAGACAGAAGCATCAACATCTTCCAGTGTCTGATGGAGATGAAGGACCTCTCAGTTCATCAGGAGATCCAAGAGTTCCTGAAGTCAGAGAACAGATCAGAGGAACTCTCGTTGATCCAGTGTTCAGCTCTGGCCTACATGCTGCAGATGTCAGAGGAGGTTCTGGATGAGTTGGACCTGGAGAAGTACAACACATCAAAGGAGGGACGATGGAGACTGATTCCAGCTGTGAGGAACTGCAGAAAGTTTCGGTGAGTCCAGATGTGTTCATTACCATCATGTCAGTGGAGATCAGCACTTTGAATTATTAGTAGTAGTTATTAGAGCCATGGAGGAATTCTGTTTGGATCAAGTTAGAGACACTTTTTAATCTTCATCACATTAAACATTTTCATGGAAATCACTGAACATGATTACAGGGTCAAAGGTCAACTTAGAAATGTTGTGTTCCTCTCATTTAGTTCATGTGGACAGATGTGGATTTGGTCTACAAACATCTGCTCAGTTTAATGATAAACATCAAACTTTAACTAATGTGGATAAAAAGAGTAAAAGTTGAGATGATGTAAAAGTTGGAGTGAAAAAGTCTCTGCTGTCTCTTTGTGGATCAAAGTTTAGTTGAGTTTGAACTTGATTTGTTTTGTTCCTTTTGAAGAACACAACATAAATCCATCCCTGCTCTCTGAAGTGTGTCCACACAGAGCTCAGAGTCTGACAGGAACCACATGAAGTCCTCTTGGCTCTCAGCTCGCTGCAAATATTACAGTCCTGAACAGAAGTGTTGTCTTCCATGCCGTCTCTCGCTGTTTGTGTTTGTGCTGTTTTTATTTTTTATCACCAGTACCAGTTCACTGCATGTGTATGATCGCCAAACATTGTTGGATCTTCGTTTCTCTGCCAAGGATTTAGTGAAATTCGACTCTGATTGTGGTGTTCGTGCGACGTTTCAGCCGTTTTCCTTCGCCGGTGGGACACCTGCTCACACCTGCCACACCCACGCTCCTCTCCCTCGGCGTAGACGCCGGCGCCGCCGGGGCAAACGCAGCGGAAGACTTTTAAAGTTTAAAGCTTTTTTGGCACGATTTCCCGTGACCTCCCGGAGGAGAAATGGAGCGTTTCCTGGTTTCTCCCTGAGCCCGCGCGTGCTGGACCCCGCTGACAGCTGGCTGGTGTGTGTCAGTTCAGATGACGTCGTCCGCCCCCGCGGCCCCTGCTCTCCCCGTCCTCGCCGGCGTGGTGTGAACCCCTGTCATCTACGAGCCCTGCGTTGGGCTCCACAGACAGCTGCATTGGATGCACCGATCCCTGCCAGGTTCGGTCTTGTTAACGCAAGATCACTGACAAACAAATCTTTCATCTTGAGGGACTTCTTCATGTCCCGTGATCTGGATTTCCTCTGTGTGACAGAGACATGGCTGAGAGCTGATGAACCCGCAGCTCTTATTGAACTGTCTCCTCCTGATTGCTGCTATTTTAATTGCCCGCGCCTGTCGGGTCAGAAAGGAGGAGGAATAGCAGTTGTTTTTAAAAATGATTTTAAATGCCGTCAGGTCTCCCTGCAGTCTTTTACAAGTTTTGAACACTGCTCATTTGAAGTGACCGCTCTCATGTCATCTTGTGTGTCGTCATCTATCGATCACCCAAGTACAATAAGGATTTTATAAATGACTTTTCAGAATTTCTGGCCGACATCTTGCTCAAATATGACTCCGCTCTAGTACTTGGAGATTTCAATTTTCACTTAGACTGTCCTGATGAGCCCATCTCCAGGAGCTTTTTGAATGTTATTGACTCTTTTAATTTTGTGCAATCCGTGTCCGCTTCTACACATATTCTTGGACACACGCTTGACTTGGTCTTGTCCCACGGTCTGGAGGTCTCAAATTTGGAGATATGCGACGCTGTGTTTTCGGATCATAAGCCGGTCATTTTTGACATTCCAACACACTGTCCAGTTCAAGTGCGCGCTCCTCCTCAGCGCTGTCGCGTGTTCAACTCCTCCTCTCCAGCCCTGTTCTCTTCCACTTTTCTTGGTCTCTGCGAGGAGAACTCTGAAGACTCTCTTAGTTTAAATATTGATGAACTGGTTTCCAACTTCCACTCTGTTTGTTCACAAACACTGGACACGATCGCTCCTTTGAAGAGCCGGCGCACCAGACCTGCTCCCGAGCCCTGGCTGAGTGACGTCACGCGCGCGGCCAGGCGCGAGTGCAGAAAAGCAGAACGCAGGTGGAAAAATAACAAGCAGCTGCATGTTTCTTTTGATATTTTCAAAGAGAGCCTGTTACATTATCAAGAAATTGTAAAAGCTGAGAAGAACAAATATCTCTCAGGTGTAATCTCTTCTAACTGTAACAATCCCAGAGTTCTGTTCAAAACTATAGACATGGTTCTCAACGCTCCTAAATCTGTTGGTTTTGACGCCTCCAGTGAAGTTTGTGAAAGTTTCCTTCACTTCTTCACTGATAAAATTGTGTCAACCAGAGCAGGTATTTCTCAGCCTTCATATGACCCCTCCATTCCTCTACACTGCTCATCTGTCTTTGATCAGTTTGAGCCTGTGTCCTTCTCTTTCCTAGAGGACACAGTTGGTCATATGAGGCCCTCTGGTTCCCCCGCAGACTCCATCCCACCTCGTTTGTTTAAGGAGGTATTTTATACAATAGGACCAAGTGTACTCCAGATTATTAACTCCAGTCTTTCCTCTGGTACGGTACCTGAAGTTTTTAAACATGCATTTGTACGCCCTCTACTTAAAAAAACAGGCCTTGACCCCTCTCTCTGCTCCAACTTCAGGCCCATCTCTAATCTCCCTTTTATTTCTAAACTATTAGAGAAGGTTGTTTACAACCAGCTGGTACCATTTTTAGAGGACAATGGTATCACTGAGCCATTTCAGTCTGGGTTTAAAGCCCGCCACAGTACAGAGAGTGCACTCTTAAGGGTTTCAAATGATATTTTTCTTTTAACAGACTCTGGCAAGTGTGTCGTTTTATTGCTTTTAGATTTGTCTGCTGCATTTGACACTGTTGACCACAGGGTTTTAATCTCTCGTCTTGAGCACTGTGTGGGCATCAGGGGTGCCGCCCTCAATTGGTTTAGGTCCTATTTAACCAATAGGAGTTTTTGTGTAAAAATGGACAATTTCATATCTTCCACTGCTCCTCTTCCACATGGCGTACCCCAGGGCTCCATCCTTGGCCCTCTTTTATTTGCTCTTTATTTACTCCCACTTGGCTCAATTTTTAGGAAACATGGCATTTCTTTTCATTTCTATGCTGATGATTGCCAGATCTACCTTCCCCTGGCACAAAACAATACACTCCAGCAACTCACACCCTGCCTTAATGATGTTAAGGCATGGTTTTCTCTAAACTTCCTTAGTCTCAACGAGAACAAGACTGAAATCTTGATTTTTAGACCGAGTTGCTGTCCTTCTTCCAGCATAGACCTTGGCTCACTGTCATGTTATCTCAGGGACTCTGTCACCAATCTGGGGGTGAAGTTTGAGTCTGATTTTAAATTTGATAAACAGATCAGCAGTGTTGTTCAGAAAAGTTTTTATCAGCTTCGCCAAATAGCAAAAGTAAAACCAATCTTATCAAGACCTGACTTGGAGAAATTAATCCACGCTTTTATTACATCTCGTCTTGATTACTGTAATGCACTGTATGTAGGCATCAGCCAGACCTCTCTCGCCCGTCTGCAGCTCGTGCAGAACTCTGCTGCTCGCCTCTTAACCCAGACCCGTAGGCGTGAGCATATCACTCCCATCCTGGCGTCCCTTCACTGGCTCCCTGTGCACTACAGAATTCATTTTAAACTTTTGCTATTTGTTTTTAAATGCCTGAACAACCTTGCCCCACCATATCTGTCTGAGCTGCTTCAGCCCTACTGCCCTCCCCGATCTCTAAGATCAGCTGATCAGTTGCTGCTGACAGTGCCCAAAACTAGGCTGAAGTTCAGAGGTGACAGAGCGTTTTCTGTCGCTGCTCCCAGGTTGTGGAACAATTTGCCACTGAGTGTCAGACAGGCCTCCTCTCTTCCTGTTTTTAAATCCCTTTTAAAAACACACTTTTATACCTTGGCTTTTAACACGTGATCTTGTTCTTTTATGGCATTTTAACCCACCTGCAGTGAGACTGGTATATGTATTTTTATTTTTGTATGCTGCTTTTGTTTTTTTTTTTAATCATTTTAGTTAGCTATCTTTTGTTTTACTGTACAGCACTTTGGCTAACCCTGCAGTTTTTAAAATGTGCTATATAAATAAAGCTGATTGATTGAGTGATTGATCTTCATCCCAGTCCTGGTGGATTTCTGACCATTACTGCCCCCTACTGGTCAATGTGGATCTATTCACACAATAGTTCCACTGATTTGATGTTTTCTGTTTTCATCTTCTCTTCAAACATGTTCAGACTGTGCAGTGAGGTTGGATGAAGTCCTTGTGAGGATCCAGAGTCTGACCTGCAGCAGACAGCAGTCACAACTCAGTGGAGAACAACAGGAAGTTATGCTAACAGGCTAACTGAGCTAGCAGCTGCTAAAACATGACACAACAAAGTTCTGTTAGCTTCAACATCTCACAGCTCCTGAACAAATGTTGCATGGTGGATTTTTCCAGCAGTTCTCTTTGGCCTCAGATGGTTGAGAAGATGGAGTCAAAGTGTCAAATATTTGTCTGATTTCAAAGTGAAGCAGAGTAAAAATCCACAATGCAGCTTTAGTTTGAGCAGCTGTGAGTTTGAAATAGTTTGAATCTTCCTCTAAACTTCATGTGTTGACTCCATGACTCTGAAGCATTGGTCCATGTCTCCCCTCAGCTGAACAAGAACCTCCCACCAGCACCTGCTGACATGTTGTGAACCTTGAAAGCTTCATATCAGCAGCATTTTCATTAAACATTAAGCAGCATTAAACATCTCAGGGTGTCCGCAGCAGAAGTGAGAGGCAGTCTCAGAAAGATTAATCCTCATAAAGCAACCGGACCAGACAACATCCCAGGGAAAGTTCTGAAGGAATGTGCGGACCAGCTCTGTGAGGTGCTGGCTGACATCTTCACCACCTCACTTGCACTGGAGTCAGTTCCCACCTGCCTGAAGACCGCGACCATCATCCCAGTCCCAAAGAGCTCCACAGTGACTGGTCTGAATGACTATAGACCGGTGGCCCTCACCCCGATAGTCGCTAAATGTTTTGAGAAACTGGTCATGTCCCACATCAAGGCAACCGTCAACATCAATGAGGACCCTCATCAATACGCATACCGTGAGAACCGATCAACAGAGGACGCCATTTCTTCCGTGGTCCACACTGCTCTCACCCACCTGGATCAGAAAGACTCATACGTGCGTCTGCTCTTTGTGGACTTCACATCTGCCTTCAACACCATGATCCCCCAAACTCTGATAGACAAACTATCTACACTTGGACTAAGCCCCTCTATTTGTAACTGGGTACTAGACTTCTTAACAGACAGACCACAGTCCGTGAAGATCCACAACTTCTCCTCCTCCACCATAACCCTCAGCACTGGCTCTCCTCAGGGATGTGTGCTGAGCCCCCTTCTGTTCACTCTGCTCACATATGATTGTACAGCCACACTTCCAGGCTGTCATATTGTTAAGTTTGCAGATGATACAGCGGTGGTGGGATGCATTACAAACAATGATGAGTCCAGCTACAGACAGGAGGTGGAACACCTGGAGAGCTGGTGCAAAGAGAACAATCTTCACATGAATGTGAAGAAGACAAAGGAGATGATTGTGGACTTCAGAAGGAACAAACACACCCATGCCCCACTGAAAATAGGTGGGTCTGCAGTGGAAGTGGTCTCCAGCTACAAATACTTGGGTGTACACATGAATGATAACCTCAGCTGGAGCAACAACACCACCAGCCTGATCAAGAAAGGTCATCAGAGACTCTACTTCCTCAGACGGCTGAGACGAGCTGGTCTGAGCAGCCCAGTCCTCACCTCCTTCTACAGGTGTGCAGTGGAGAGCATCCTGTGCTCCAGCATCAACGTGTGGCATGGAGGCTGCACAGTTGAAGAGAGGAAAGCTCTGCAGAGAGTGGTGAAGGCTGCACAGAAGTCTGTTGGAGTCAGTCTCCCCACCATCACAGACATTTACACCTCCAGATGCAGGAAAAGAGCCACCTGCATCATGAAAGACCTCACTCATCCAGCACACTCACTCTTTGCCCCACTCCCCTCAGGACGGAGGTTGAGGAGCATCAAGTGTAGAACCACTAGACTGAGGAACAGCTTCTACCCTGAGGCTGTTAGACTCATGAATAAATAAAAATAAAATAAAAAATAAACACTGCAAAATATCACATCATACTGATGCTGATCTGTTTTCTTGTTGCTGTGTTCATCTGTGTTCATCTGTGACCATCTGCTCATACAAACTCATGTTCGTGCTGCTGTTTATTCCCACTATATTAGGCTTAGTGTATTACTAGTTGATGCTTTTCTTAGTTAGTTCTAGATGTTATTACTGTTTTTCTCTTTCATTTGTTGTTGGATGTAACTGGGACCTCGTGTACATAATCTCGTTTTCATCTCATGTACCACATGCGGTGCAAATGACAATAAAGACTCTGACTCTGACTCCGACTCTGATTTTCCTGCGTGTGGACGTGAACAGTTGGAGCTGACAGGAACAGGAAGCAAACAGATCATCTTTCCACCTGGAACTGCTCACTAAGTTCCACTCAGTCCAAATGTTCTGAAGTGACAACTAGAAAAGAGTCCAAGAGTTTTTCTAAAGCAGACGTCTTGATTCTGACTCTGGATCAGATCCACTGACAGACTGTGGACATGATGGAAGCAGAAATGTAACACCATGTTCCCTCATTCAGCTGCAGATTAAAGCAAAACAAAGATTGTCCTGAAAAGTCTGCTGCTCTAAAAGAGGCCGAAGAGATTCACTGTGTCATGTCAAACACAGTCAGATGAGATGAGATGAAGCCCAGATGTGAAGAGCAGATGTTCATCACATGATGACATCACTGTTTAGTCATCAGATGATTTCAGTCTGTGTTTATCAGACAGATTGGCTGATTTGATTACAACTCACTTTACTTTTTCTATCATCACAGAGCTGGTGCTGTTGATGTTTTTTTTTTTGGACTCTCAGAGACTCACTGTGAAGTTGTGGCCTCAGCTCTGAAGTCCAACCCCTCCCATCTGACACAACTGGACCTGAGTGAGAACCAGCTGTCTGACTCTGGAGTGAAACATCTGTGTTCTGGACTGGAGAGTCCAAACTGTAGACTGGAGGTTCTGAGGTCAGTTCACTGCAGCTGTTGGAGGTTTTCTATGTTTGTCCAACTAAAATCATTCCCTGATACTTCACAATTTATTCAGTTATAAATGTTTCATTC
The DNA here is from genome assembly GCA_038048925.1 of Garcialebias charrua. NCBI lineage: Eukaryota > Metazoa > Chordata > Actinopteri > Cyprinodontiformes > Rivulidae > Garcialebias > Garcialebias charrua. Next base: position 10,581 of record JBBPBX010042390.1, read on the forward strand.
ATTTCAAAAGTTCAACTTGAACACGTCTGTTTTGAAGTTTCTCTTTCCAAACGTCTAAAAACCTTTTTAGAACAAAAACATGTTTGCTGCTTGTTTTAACCTTTAAATCACTTTTACTGGATTCAACATGAAACAGTTGTCTCAGCGCTGAAGGAGAAGGAAGAGCGATCATGTTTTTACCTGTTTCTGCTTCGTCTGTGTGCAGTTTGTTTGTTAGCAAAATATCTCATAAATAAAGAATTGTTCATGTTATATAATGCAATAGTTGTTCCACATTTAATTCACTGCATTGAAGTCTGGGGTAAGGCATGTAAAATAATTACAAATCCTCTTTTTATTTTACAAAAAAGAGCAGTAAGAATTATTACCAGAAAAAATTATTGATATCCATCAAACATATTGTTTTATAAACTAAAGATATTGAAGTTCTATGATTTGGTTGATTATAGCATTTTGCTATTTATGTATAAGGCTCATAAAAATACATTGCCTGTAAACATACAAGTAAATTTTGTCGAATGGGAGAGTACTTATTTTCTTAAAGGGACAGAAATGTTTGTGAAGTCTTGTTTTCGTACCAGTTTGAAGGAGCGGTGTTCAATAATTCAGGGAATAAGATTGTGGAATGGTCTGGAAGAAAATGTTAAAACAGCCAGATCTCGGTACATATATAAGAGATTGTTAAAAGTGATTTTTTTTTTTAAAGAATATGAAAAATAGCATAACAATTTATATGATTTGTTGTTTGAGTGATTTGTTGATTGAGGGGCCAGTGACCGCTGGCCTGGAGATGAGTGTAGACCGCAGAGTCCTGACCTGATGATGTTGATCTTCTGTGCTGGGCCATCCTTTTGGCCAGTGGCTGTTTAGTTTCCCCGATGTAGTTGGACAGTAAGAGGAAACGTTTCTACAATTTTTTTTTGCTTTGTTTTGTTTTGTTTTTTGAATGTCCAGAGGACCAGACTTAGCTTTTTTAGATTTTTCTACCTGGATTATTAAGCACGCATCAGGGTATTTAAAATGAAAAGTTTACAGCCTTGAATGGATTCAGTTTTTGTGTCTCTGACATCCAGTAAAACTAATTCTGTCTACTTCAATCATTTAGTTCATATTTCAGTTTGAACCTGCATCCTGTTGTTTCAGCTCACATCTTTTATTCTTTATTCAGATTGAAGAAATGCAGGTTGTCAGAGATCAGCTGTTCTTCTCTGGTCTCAGCTCTGAAGTCCAACCCCTCCCATCTGACACAACTGGACCTGAGTGACAACGACCTGTCTGACTCTGGAGTGAAGGAGCTCTGTGGTTTCCTGGAGAGTCCAAACTGTAGACTGGAGGTTCTGAGGTCAGTTCACTGCAGCTGTTGGAGGTTTTCTATGTTTGTCCAACTAAAATCATTCCCTGATACTTCACAATTTATTCAGTTATAAATGTTTCATTCATTTAACCCTTTGATGGTCTAAAATCAGCCCCACATTTTAATGTTTTATTTTGGTGCTGTCAATAACCACAGATGTTCCTGACAAAGACTAAAAATCCTTGTAAAGTCTTTTATTTAGTCAGAATAGTTTGAAATGCTCCTGTAAGCTCACAGTAACTTTACGGCCCTTTAGTGTTCATCAGGGACAATCAGCCGTTTGAAACCGTTATAAATACAACTTTTCATCACATCTTTGTCTCATCATAAAAACATTGCTATCAGTAATGTTTCTGACCTTCATCTCTGTACTTTTAATTGTTGTATTAGCTGACTTGGTGAAGTTTTCCTTGTTCCATGTGTAAACCTCTGTAAAGATTACCGGGACAGACTTCAACGTACCCTGGAAGTGCTGCGTTGTTCCCAGCTGGACGCTGCTGCCGAGTCTCGTCTCGTCCCACAAAATAGTTTTAGTTGGAGTGTAAAGAGCAAAAAGACACTTTTATTGTGCACAAGTCAACATTTAGTATGAGAAGCTGTTCCACGTGCATGCAGGCTGAAGAATCGTGCGCTCCTCAGCTCAGAACGTCTGACTCCTGTTGGCTTCCCCCAAAGCAGGACGTCAATAGTTGATGCAGCGGCTGCAGCAGCTGCTAAAACATCTGCTTCAGTAGAAGAACTAATGAAACACAAACTGGTGTCGTGCACGAGGACACTTTCAGGAAAACAAAACCTCCATGTCTGACCACCGAGCAACACGTGCACATTTAACAAAAACACAGCATCATTTTCAGCTAACGGTTCTGGAGGGTCCGGGGGGCTGGAGGGTCTTCAAAAACTCTCAACTGAAATCTTAAAAAAATTAACAAAAAATACTTTTGGACAAATTAAAAGAGGAAAATGACTTTCTTTACCCACAAACTGACATAAAATATATTTTTGTTCAATTTAACAACAAATAAACAAAAACCTTAAATGTGGAGTTTTTTTAACCTAAGGGTCTTTAAAACAATTTTATCATTTAAATGAAATATTTTCATTTGATTTGATTTGATTTATTTATTCATTCATTTTACAATAAAATACACAACAATATACACATAAAAAGAAGAAGAAAAATAAATAACAAATATAAAATGAAAGGCAGCAGATTGAAGAAAAAAATTCTTATTTTATCTGCCCCTTATCTATCTAACAAACAATTCACACAACCAAATTCTTCAATTTCCAAAAGAAATGAACAAAGCTTTTAACCATCAACATAACATACAATTTATAACTTAAACTAATTTAGAAATAGGATTGTAAGAATTTAAACTTAATCATTCTCTTAAATATTGCCATTGAATTTGCCTCTTTAACATCCATCCATCCATTTTCGTCCGCTTATCCGGGGTCGGGTCGCGGGGGTAGCAGCCTAAGTAGGGAGGCCCAGACTTCCCTCTCCCCAGCCACTTGGAGCAGCTCCTCTGGGGGAATCCCAAGGCGTTCCCAGGCCAGCCGAGAAACATAGTCCCTCCAGCGTGTCCTGGGTCTTCCTCTGGGTCTCCTCCCGGTGGGACATGCCCGGAACACCTCACCAGGGAGGCGTCCAGGAGGCATCCTAACCAGATGCCCGAGCCACCTCAACTGGCTCCTCTCGATGTGGAGAAGCAGCGGCTCTACTCCGAGTCCCTCCCGGATGACTGAGCTTCTCACCCTATCTCTAAGGGAGAGTCCAGACACCCTGCGGAGAAAACTCATTTCAGCCGCTTGTATCCGAGATCTCGTTCTTTCGGTCACAACCCAAAGCTCATGACCATAGATGAGGGTGGGAACGTAGATCGATCGGTAAATTGAGAGCTTTGCCTTTCGACTCAGCTCTCTCTTCACCACGACAGACCGGTACAGCGCCCGCTTCACTGCGGATGCTGCACCTATCCGCCTATCGATCTCACGCTCCAGTTTTCCCTCATTCGTGAACAAGACCCCGAGATACTTAAACTCCTCCACTTGGGGCAGGACCTCCTCCCCGACCCGGAGAGGGCATGCTACCCTTTTCCGGCTCAAGACCATGGCCTCGGATTTGGAGGAACTGATCCTCATCCCGGCCGCATCACACTCGGCTGCAAACCGCTCCAGCGAAAGCTGTAGATCACGATCTGATGAAGCCAATAGGACCACATCATCTGCAAAAAACAGAGAAGCGATTCTAAGGCCACCAAAACGGATCCTCTCAACACCTTGGCTGCGCCTAGAAATTCTGTCCATAAAAGTTATGAACAGAATCGGTGACAAAGGGCAACCTTGGCGGAGTCCAACTCTCACTGGAAACGAGCCTGACTTACTGCCGGCAATGCGGACCAAGCTCTGACACCGGTCGTACAGGGACCTAACAGCCCATATCAATGGGCCTGGTACCCCATACTCCCGGAGTACCCCCCACAGAACCCCCCGAGGGACGCGGTCGAATGCCTTTTCCAAGTCCACAAAGCACATGTAAACTGGTTGGGCAAACTCCCACGCGCCCTCCAGGACCCTGCTGAGGGTGTAGAGCTGGTCCAGTGTTCCACGACCAGCACGAAAACCACACTGCTCCTCCTGAATCCGAGGTTCGACTATCCGACGGACCCTCCTCTCCAGAACCCCTGAATAGACCTTACCAGGGAGGCTTAAGAGTGTGATCCCCCTATAGTTGGAACACACCCTACGGTCCCCCTTTTTGAATAGGGGAACCACCACCCCAGTCTGCCAATCCAAGGGAACTGCCCCCGATGTCCACGCGATATTGCAGAGTCGCGTAAGCCAACACAACCCCACAACATCCAGAGCCCTAAGGAACTCAGGGCGAATCTCATCCACCCCTGGAGCCCTGCCACCGCAGAGCTTTTTAACCACCTCGGTGACCTCAGCTCCAGAGATTGGAGAGCCCGACCCAAAGTCCCCAGGCTCCGCTTCCTCAGTGGAAGACGTGCCAGTAGGATTGAGGAGGTCTTCGAAGTACTCCGCCCACCGACTCACAACATCCCGAGTTGAGGTCAACAGCACGCCATCCCCACCATAAATGGTGTTGGTCGCGTACCGCTTTCCCCCCCTGAGACGCCTCTTTAACATCATTCTCCAAAATGTTCCACAACTCAACACCCCGAACCATGGCTGATCTTCCCCTCAAACTCGTTCTAATTTGTGGCTTTACTAACATATCTTTCCCCATATTTGAAGCTGAGAGAAAGTTAAAATTTTGACTAATTCATGAATCAAATAATAAAACATGAGTATTTTGAATCATTTCTGTAAGGTGGTTGATGTTTCCCCCTAAAGAACACAAACTGTCACAAAGTTAAAGTTACATCAATTCAGGATGGTTGTCTGAAGGAATTCATGCTTTGACTTTTCATTACTCTGATATTTTACTAACACATGTATTGTGGACTGTTGTTGCTCTTGTTGACCATAAAAACACCTTGTTATTGACATTAATTTTTGTTTCAGAATAAAAACAAACAACCCCTCCTTGTTGTCCTGATTTAACGTGTGGAGTGGTAGTAGCTGAGAGTGGTCCACCAGCCAGACTCTGAGCTCTAACAGACCAGCTGAGATCTCAGAATATCACATGAGATGGTTCATAACGTTATTTACAAGGTTTGACCAAAACACTACAAGTTTCTCATCACAAGATGATCTTAGTGTCAAACTGTGGGATGAAAGGTGGCGGGTGATATGCATTCCTTCAAGGAATGCTAGGCCTTGAATGGATTCAGTTTTTGTGTCTCTGACATCCAGTAAAACTAATTCTGTCCACTTCAATCATTTAGTTCATATTTCAGTTTGAACCTGCATCATGTTGCTTCAGCTCACATCTTTTATTCTTTATTCAGATTGGAGAACTGCAATTTGTCAGAGATCAGCTGTTCTTCTCTGGTCTCTGGGGACTTCCGGTTATGACGTGGTGCTGAGTGGACGTTCGGTGAAGCCCTCTCCAACTTTCTTTCTAAAAAACTAAATTAACAACCTAACTTGCTTCGCGTTTCTTCAGTCAATTGGACTAGTTGTCGCTGACCAGATGGCACCAAAGGCTGCAAAACTGACTTCTAAAAAGGCTTTGATAACGTCTATGTTGAGCCCGGTGCAACAGTCCGGGAGTAGCAGGCTAGCTAGCGCTAGCATGGCCTACAGCGGCGGTGCGGCTTCTCCTCCAGCTGGCGGAGGCGCTTCGGATAAATCTCCCGTTAACAACAAATCCACAGTCACAGATGATGATGGACTGGCGGCCATGGAAACAGGTACCACCGACCTCGTAGCAGCTATTAACTTGATGAAAGACGACTTTGTGAAGAGGTTTGATAGCTTGCTAACTGCTATCCAGGGGGTGCAATCGGATATAAAAACTGTTGCTGCACGTGTTACACAAGCTGAGGATAGAATTAGCACTAACGAGGATATTGTTGTTTCCCTGCAAGCCGACAACACTGCTATGAAAACAGCTATTGATGCTCTTCAACTAAAAATAGACGATTTGGAAAATCGTAGTCGCCGCTCCAACCTACGTCTTATTGGTCTCCCAGAGGGGGCTGAAGGTTCTGACATGTGTGCTTTTTTGGAGAAGTGGTTGCCTGAAGTGCTTGGTGCAGAAACATTCCCGGTCTCGTTGATCATAGAGAGAGCACACAGAGTCGGGAGGGCTGACGCTGCGGGGTCACGGTCCAGAGCGGTGGTCATGAAGCTGCTGAACTACGCTGACAAAGTCCGGATCATGAAGGCTGCCAGGGCGAGGGGTGAGATACACTTGGAGAATAAAAGAGTCATGTTCTTCCCGGCCGTCTCTGCCGAGCTTCTGAAAAAGCGCAAGATATTCGACCAAGTAAAGAAGGATCTAGCTTCTATTTCCATGGAGTTACCGGAGCTGCACTACGGTGTTGTTCATCCAGCCACTCTTTGGTGACCTACAAGAAGAAACGTTATACTTTTGATAAAGTAGCAGAAGCAGAGTCCTTCGTCCAGCATCTTAAGAAGGAGCGAGGTTTGGACACGGTCCAGGTTGAGGTACAATAGAGATAAACTGATCTGTGGATTATCTCTTAATTTTATAGCTGCTTTGTTGTGGAGCAACAAAACGAAATGCTGTATGTGACATTGACTAATCATTTCTCACGATGTATGCAAATAAGATCACATATTGCTAAGCGTATTGCTAAAACACATATTTTCAGTTCTTTGGCTTGATGGTTTATACGGGTTTTTATTAAGGTGTCTCCAATTTGTGTGTACATGGGTACATGTACATGGTTAATATACAACATGGTTGGAATAAGCAAGGTTAAAGGTTCAGTATGCAGTTTCTGTAGAACTGCAGCAGTTAGAAATATTTTCAACAGGCAAAGCATTCTGATCCCTCCCCCTCAGAGCCATATGTGGCTCTGCCCCCTTGTGGTCTGTTGAATTTCAAATTCAAGCTCTGTTTTTATTGGCTGATTCAAATTCAAGCTCTGTTTTTATTGGCTGGTTACAAACTCTGTTTTTATTGGCTGGAAAATGGCGGGTCACCTTTTCTTTTTAGAAATGCTTATTTACCACCTGGAGAAGCAAGGGGACAATATTTTTTTTTATTTTTTTTCAGAGATTACCTGGCTAACATCAGTCTGTCAGGAGGTAGTGACAGAGTGAAGAAATATGTTCATAAAAAAAGCTACATACTGCAGCTTTAATACTGCACATGCAAGTTTGTGTTTATTTTTACTATAGTTTACTGGTTGTTATTTCTATAACTGTTCATCTGGGGGCTGCGGTTTGATGGGGTGGTCTAGATGCTGGTCCTCGCCGTCTTGTGTGCCGGGGTGGTCCAACAGGGATTCATGGCCGAGCTTTGGCGGCTCCTTGGGAAGTGTTTTCAGTGCGGTGGGTGGGCGTACTTCGTTTGGGGATTTACGCTCTATTGTTTAATGGTTGTTTGTTGTGTTTACTCCTTTTTGTTTTTATTTGTCACGTTTTCCCTCTGCAGCTTACTCTTAAATGCATATAACGTAACTGGATTTTTTTTGTTTATAATTTGATGGCCTCTGACCTTCAGTTTACCTCTTGGAATGTAAGAGGTCTGAATAAACTTGTTAAACTGAAACAGGTGATGAAAAGGATTCAAGAATTAAAAGCTAAGATAGTTTTCCTACAGGAGACTCATTTAACTCCTGATGATGTTAGTAGAGTGAGGAGAAGATGGCATGGTAGGGATTTTTCTACTTCCTAGCTCACATTCGAGGGGGGTAATTACACTAATCCACAGTTCGGTGCCATTCCAGCTCATCAAAGTAACTGAGGATCGATTTGGCAGATATCTAGTCGTACAATGTGTGATTCTATCACTGAAACTAAATTTGGTTAATGTTTATGGGGCTAATGATGATAATCCTGCTTTCTTTAGACACCTGTTTCTTTCTGTAGCGTCGCTGCCTGGAGGGTACATCATTGGAGGTGTAGAGATACAGCACTCTCATGTCCGTTATGGGATTTAGGCCTCTTCATATCTCTCTGAAACTCAGAGTGTTACACTTTTCTTGAGCTCTGAAGAAGACAAGTGGACACTATTTTGTTACAATTATTTTGAATTAATAGACACGAATCAAAGAACTTTCTTTTAATGTGTGTTAATTCAGAATTGATCAACAGTATACTTTTGTCATTTAATGATGATCTGTTACTTGCATGAGTTTGACCTTTCTGCTGGTTTATTCTTCAGTACAAGTGTGCTTTGAAACTAAGGTACAAGTCAGGGTAAAGCTGTTAACTTCCTTCTCTGTTTTGTCTATCAAGCTAGACATAATTTTTCACTTCACGGGCCAGTCCATCTGGCCGCTTATGTAAACAGTTTTCCTGTTGTCCTTCAGAGACCTTCTGCCTATGGGGATGAAAAATCCATCCTTTATTTTGTTAAACCAGCCAGTAGCCATTCAGGGGGTGGGCAGACTCCGCCTTCCATATAAAGGGACACTTCAGAGTCAGAGAGAGAGTCAGATTGTCATTTGCACCGCATGTGGTACATGTGATGAAAACGAGATTATGTACACAAGGTCCCAGTTACATCCAACAACAGATGAAAGATAAAAACAGTAATAACATCTAGGACTAACTAAGAAAAACATCAACTAGTAATACACTAAGCCTAATAATAGTGGGAATAAACAGCAGCACGAACATGAGTTTGTATGAGCAGATGGTCACAGATGAACACAGATGAACACAGCAACAAGAAAACAGATCAGCATCAGTATGATGTGATATTTTGCAGTGTTTATTTTTATTTTATTTTTATTTATTCATGAGTCTAACAGCCTCAGGGTAGAAGCTGTTCCTCAGTCTAGTGGTTCTACACTTGATGCTCCTCAACCTCCGTCCTGAGGGGAGTGGGGCAAAGAGTGAGTGTGCTGGATGAGTGAGGTCTTTCATGATGCAGGTGGCTCTTTTCCTGCATCTGGAGGTATAAATGTCTGTGATTGTGGGGAGACTGACTCCAACAGACTTCTGTGCAGCCTTCACCACTCTCTGCAGAGCTTTCCTCTCTTCAACTGTGCAGCCTCCATGCCACACGTTGATGCTGGAGCACAGGATGCTCTCCACTGCACACCTGTAGAAGGAGGTGAGGACTGGGCTGCTCAGACCAGCTCGTCTCAGCCGTCTGAGGAAGTAGAGTCTCTGATGACCTTTCTTGATCAGGCTGGTGGTGTTGTTGCTCCAGCTGAGGTTATCATTCATGTGTACACCCAAGTATTTGTAGCTGGAGACCACTTCCACTGCAGACCCACCTATTTTCAGTGGGGCATGGGTGTGTTTGTTCCTTCTGAAGTCCACAATCATCTCCTTTGTCTTCTTCACATTCATGTGAAGATTATTCTCTTTGCACCAGCTCTCCAGGTGTTCCACCTCCTGTCTGTAGCTGGACTCATCATTGTTTGTGATGCATCCCACCACCGCTGTATCATCTGCAAACTTAACAATATGACAGCCTGGAAGTGTGGCTGTACAATCATATGTGAGCAGAGTGAACAGAAGGGGGCTCAGCACACATCCCTGAGGAGAGCCAGTGCTGAGGGTTATGGTGGAGGAGGAGAAGTTGTGGATCTTCACGGACTGTGGTCTGTCTGTTAAGAAGTCTAGTACCCAGTTACAAATAGAGGGGCTTAGTCCAAGTGTAGATAGTTTGTCTATCAGAGTTTGGGGGATCATGGTGTTGAAGGCAGATGTGAAGTCCACAAAGAGCAGACGCACGTAGTCTCATCAGTGTTGAAGGGGAGAACTTTCTCAACAACTGGTTTTCTCCTCTGGAAAAGCTGGAAACGTAGTGGTCATTGTGTCAATTAGACCTACGTTCTTAGCAGAGTCACAGTAAAGCCTTGCTGTGCCTCATTCACTCATTTCTGATTGAATTTGTTTTCTGAGAGTTTTATTTTGAAAGCTCAGTCAGGACGTTGGCCCTGTTTCTGCCGGGGAAGGCGTACTCCCGCTCGTCTGAATCAGCTATACACGCGCGCAAGTTCAGCTTGACGTCAACTGGACCACATAGTCCGTTAGTGTCCACAAACTTCTCAGCTCTTATCTCCAAGGGACGTATCGTCACCAGGTAATGAGGCTTTGATTGTATGCTGAACGTGTGGGAAGTCCAGCTGGACCTGTTTGGAAAAGGTGCCACCCTGTACATTTCAAAATAATTAACTTCGGTTAACTTATCTTTCATTCACTTCTTCCTCCTTCTTCTTACTTCTTGTTACGGCTGGCTCAGGCCGAACACATTTAATGGACACAAGATAACAAGAAAGGTTTAAAAAGTTTTATTTTTCTTTAACTCCTGGAGGTTGCGGGCATGGTTCATGCAGCCAGCTCCTTTCTAAGGAGGGAAAGACAACTAAAAACAGGAGTTCACCCTCCGGTTCCCTGTGTCCCAAATGAAAACAAAGTACAAACAAATGTTGGACCTGGTGAGCCGGCCAAAAAGAACAAAACGCCACCCAGGCAGACCCAATCCTGTACAGGACCGTCGTGTCTCCCCAGGCAACGATCTACCTGTTTAAACACCCATCTAAGGTAACGTTAAAACGAAAACAGGACTACCGATCTCACCAGATCAAAACCTATTTGAAAACCTATTTAAAAATGGTGTCAAAAACAGTGTCAAACAGTCAGAGCTCAGCTCAAACCACTAACCCTTCCATAGGCAAACCAACACACAAGCTCCTAGGTTCAACAGAGCTCCACACGAGCATTCATTCATTCATTCAACCTTTATTTAGTCAGGTAAATCTTTTGAACCTCATGGGCTCATTTACGAAAGCGACCTGCTAAAACTAAAGAACAATGAACAGCAATGGTAGAATTTCCTTAAACAATAAACAATCAAACAATAAACAATAGAAAACAAAAGAGAGAGAAAAAAATATATATATATATACATACACACACATATATATATATATATATATATATATATATATATATATATATATATATATACTATATATATATATATATATACATATATACACATTCCTCCTTTTAACAAAGTATCAAAAAACTAGCAAAACATTATAAGGTAGACGTATAAAATCAAAGACAGGAACAAATCTGCATTGGTTTTTGCCAGGATTCCAACAGATTCTGAAAACCATGCACCTGCTTAACACACCACTCCCTCAGGAGTGACAACCAAGTGATGAGGGGTGGGCGGAGAAACACAAACCTCCACACCCCTGCAACAAATCATTGCACCCAGCCTATTTATAGGCAGGATCAACAGACTGCACCAATCAAGGCTGATCCAAATCAGGCTATAAAAAAATGTATATTTAGCAGTGCAGCCAGGTTGGCAGCTAACATAAACAAAATATATTGGGGCATAAAATAATAATGTGCCCTGGCACGTAACACTTCTCCTAAGCCAGTAAACTTTTAAGTAAATGTGCCAACAGTAAGTTAGACCCTAACTGTTTGTTTGTTTTTAATTTGAATTCTTGTCAAAGTAGTTAGTAAATCAGAGCTAATATCGATACAAATGTTTAATGTACTTTTATGATTGTCTCAATAAAAGATCTATCTTTTGGTGGATCAACATAAGTTGAAGTCTCTCGTGAAATTACATTTTTGTCTAATCACATCGTTCAAAGCAATTTAATATCGGAAAAAGAGTGAACTCGTGAATTGGTGGTAGATTTGTGTAGATAAAACCTGCTCAAACCTTTCATCTGAAATGTAGGTAAGTCAGTAAAATGACCCTGTAAGTGTTTAATCACACTACGGCTTTTTCCTATATATTTCTTACAGAGGTGATTTCAACTGTACGCTCATACCAACGTTCGATAGATCTACAGGCAAAGACACCTCTCATGCTCAAACAAGGAAAGAATTACTTAATTATATGAAATATCTCAATTTCGTTGATATATGGAGAAATATGCATCCTAATCAGTCATCTTTCTCATGCTATTCTAGTACTTGTCAAACATTTTCAAGAATTGATTACTTTCTAGTCTCAGCTGATTTGGTCTCACACATTACAACCAGTTGGTATGATAGTATAGTAATATCTGATCATGCTCCGATCTCATTCTACCTTAAGGTTCCTAATCTTTCCTTTTCACCAAAGTGGCGTTTACAATCAATTTGGCTTAGGGACGCAGATTTCATTAATTTTATTGGAACAAAAATAGATATGCATTTTGAATTGAACACTCACCAAACTTCAGCAACTGTGAGATGGGAGGCCTTTAAGGCATATTTAAGAGGCCAAATGATTAGTTTTACCAGCTTCAAGCATAAAATTAATAAACAAGAATTGGAACACCCTGATGCATGCTCAATAATCCAGGTAGAAAAATCTAAAAAAGCTAAGTCTGGTCCTCTGGACATTCAAAAAACAAAAAAAAAACAAAACAAAGCAAAAAATTGTAGAAACGTTTCGTCTTTCGTCCGAAAGACTTCCTCAGTCTGAGGTGCTGGGTTCAGCTCAGTCTTATAAATAGCACCCTCTCACAGTGTTACACAACCAGTTGGCTGATGACAGCCTGAAACCAGCTGCTCACATGATCAAGGAGGACCATCAGCCTAACAATGGATCGTTAGCACCCTGATGGTTGTTTGCTATTCACAGAGGGCTGAGTGATACCAGCAATCACAGCATTGTAGGAGGGGGACAGTTGAACTCGGAGGCCTCCACCCCTGTTTAATGATGGGCGGTTTCTTTTCACAAAGATGGCCTCCTTTACTCCTCTCTCAAACCATCGTTCCTCTCTATCAAGGATGTGAACATCTTCATCCCTGAAAGAGTGACCGCTGGCCTGGAGATGAGTGTAGACTGCAGAGTCCTGACCTGATGATGTTGATCTTCTGTGCTGGGCCATCCTTTTGGCCAGTGGCTGTTTAGTTTCCCCGATATAAGACTGATCACAGCCCTCCTGACACTGAACAGCATACACAATGTTACTCTGTTTTTGCCGGGGGACTGGATCTTTGGGATGAACCAGTTTTTGCCGTAATGTATTTTGAGGTTTAAAAGCCACTGGGACGTTGTGTTTAGAAAATAAACGTCTCAATGTCTCTGAAACCCCTGCAACATATGGAATGGCCACTGGTCTGGGTCTGGGTTCCTTCTTTTCACCTGATGGCTGGCTGGAGTCCATTTTGGGTTTCTTCTCTGCTTTCAGGAAGGCCCAGTTAGGATATCCACATTTCTCTAGAGCCTGTTTTGTGTGTGATTTCTCCTTCTGTCTGGCTGCTGAGTTAGTGGGGACGCTGTCTGCTCTGTGATACAGAGTCCTGATGACTCCTAACTTGTGCTCCAGAGGGTGATGGGAGTCAAACTGTAAATACTGGTCTGTGTGGGTGGGTTTGCGGTACACCTCAGTTTGCAAATTTCCTCTATCAGAAACTGAGACCTCACAGTCCAAGAAAGCCAACCTGCCATTTCTTACATCTTCTCGTGTGAACTTGATATATTTATCCACAGAGTTGATGTGATCAGTGAAATGTTGGACTTCCTGAGATTTAATTTTAACCCAGGTGTCATCAACATACCTGAACCAATGACTTGGTGGTCTCCCCGTAAAGGATGTCAAGGCTCTCTTTTCTACCTCCTCCATGTACAGGTTGGCAACAATAGGAGAAACTGGAGACCCCATAGCACATCCATGTTTCTGCCTATAATATTGCTCCCCATATGTGAAGTAGGTTGACTGCAGGCACAGTTTCAAGAGTTGACACAGTTGCTCTGTGGAAAGCGTGGTTCTGCTGTTCAGAGTGGTGTCTGATTTTAACCTTAAACAGACCACCTCTACTGCTTCATCAACAGGAATGCACGTAAAGAGTGATGTAACATCAAAAGAGACCATTGTTTCATCAGTCTCCATGATGACATCCCTCACCTTATCCACAAAGTCCATGGTGTTCTGTATGTGGTGTTCTGAGCTGCCAACTAAAGGGATGAGTACAGATGCCAGATATTTGGAAACATTGTAAGTGACAGAGTTAATCATGCTAACAATTGGTCTTAAAGGTACACCTTGTTTGTGGATTTTGGGTAAACCATACAGACTTGGCGTGGCCTCCCCTGGGTACAGTCTGTGGTACAGAATATTGTCAATAGCCTGAAACCGCTGAACCGCTGAAAAGAGATCCAGGAAGTGGTTACAAGAAGAAGTTGATAGATTGCCTGAAAATTTTGAAGCAGGACAAGGCTATTGACAATATTCTGTACCACAGACTGTACCCAGGGGAGGCCACGCCAAGTCTGTATGGTTTACCCAAAATCCACAAACAAGGTGTACCTTTAAGACCAATTGTTAGCATGATTAACTCTGTCACTTACAATGTTTCCAAATATCTGGCATCTGTACTCATCCCTTTAGTTGGCAGCTCAGAACACCACATACAGAACACCATGGACTTTGTGGATAAGGTGAGGGATGTCATCATGGAGACTGATGAAACAATGGTCTCTTTTGATGTTACATCACTCTTTACGTGCATTCCTGTTGATGAAGCAGTAGAGGTGGTCTGTTTAAGGTTAAAATCAGACACCACTCTGAACAGCAGAACCACGCTTTCCACAGAGCAACTGTGTCAACTCTTGAAACTGTGCCTGCAGTCAACCTACTTCACATATGGGGAGCAATATTATAGGCAGAAACATGGATGTGCTATGGGGTCTCCAGTTTCTCCTATTGTTGCCAACCTGTACATGGAGGAGGTAGAAAAGAGAGCCTTGACATCCTTTACGGGGAGACCACCAAGTCATTGGTTCAGGTATGTTGATGACACCTGGGTTAAAATTAAATCTCAGGAAGTCCAACATTTCACTGATCACATCAACTCTGTGGATAAATATATCAAGTTCACACGAGAAGATGTAAGAAATGGCAGGTTGGCTTTCTTGGACTGTGAGGTCTCAGTTTCTGATAGAGGAAATTTGCAAACTGAGGTGTACCGCAAACCCACCCACACAGACCAGTATTTACAGTTTGACTCCCATCACCCTCTGGAGCACAAGTTAGGAGTCATCAGGACTCTGTATCACAGAGCAGACAGCGTCCCCACTAACTCAGCAGCCAGACAGAAGGAGAAATCACACACAAAACAGGCTCTAGAGAAATGTGGATATCCTAACTGGGCCTTCCTGAAAGCAGAGAAGAAACCCAAACAGGACTCCAGCCAGCCATCAGGTGAAAAGAAGGAACCCAGACCCAGACCAGTGGCCATTCCATATGTTGCAGGGGTTTCAGAGACATTGAGACGTTTATTTTCTAAACACAACGTCCCAGTGGCTTTTAAACCTCAAAATACATTACGGCAAAAACTGGTTCATCCCAAAGATCCAGTCCCCCGGCAAAAACAGAGTAACATTGTGTATGCTGTTCAGTGTCAGGAGGGCTGTGATCAGTCTTATATCGGGGAAACTAAACAGCCACTGGCCAAAAGGATGGCCCAGCACAGAAGATCAACATCATCAGGTCAGGACTCTGCAGTCTACACTCATCTCCAGGCCAGCGGTCACTCTTTCAGGGATGAAGATGTTCACATCCTTGATAGAGAGGAACGATGGTTTGAGAGAGGAGTAAAGGAGGCCATCTTTGTGAAAAGAAACCGCCCATCATTAAACAGGGGTGGAGGCCTCCGAGTTCAACTGTCCCCCTCCTACAATGCTGTGATTGCTGGTATCACTCAGCCCTCTGTGAATAGCAAACAACCATCAGGGTGCTAACGATCCATTGTTAGGCTGATGGTCCTCCTTGATCATGTGAGCAGCTGGTTTCAGGCTGTCATCAGCCAACTGGTTGTGTAACACTGTGAGAGGGTGCTATTTATAAGACTGAGCTGAACCCAGCACCTCAGACTGAGGAAGTCTTTCGGACGAAAGACGAAACGTTTCTACAATTTTTTGCTTTGTTTTGTTTTTTTTTGTTTTTTGAATGTCCAGAGGACCAGACTTAGCTTTTTTAGAAGAATTGGAACAACTTGAAAAATCTATTAAAAGCATTGAAATACAACTATTTCATAATCCTTCATCCATCCATCCATCCATCTTCTTCCGCTTATCCGGGGTCGGGTCGCGGGGGTAGCAGCCTAAGTAGGGAGGCCCAGACTTCCCTCTCCCCAGCCACTTGGAGCAGCTCCTCTGGGGGAATCCCAAGGCGTTCCCAGGCCAGCCGAGAAACATAGTCCCTCCAGCGTGTCCTGGGTCTTCCTCTGGGTCTCCTCCCGGTGGGACATGCCCGGAACACCTCACCAGGGAGGCGTCCAGGAGGCATCCTAACCAGATGCCCGAGCCACCTCAACTGGCTCCTCTCGATGTGGAGAAGCAGCGGCTCTACTCCGAGTCCCTCCCGGATGACTGAGCTTCTCACCCTATCTCTAAGGGAGAGTCCAGCCACCCTGCGGAGAAAACTCATTTCAGCCGCTTGTATCCGAGATCTTGTTCTTTCGGTCATAACCCAAAGCTCATGACCATAGATGAGGGTGGGAACGTAGATCGATCGGTAAATTGAGAGCTTTGCCTTTTGACTCAGCTCTCTCTTCACCACGACAGACCGGTACAGCGCCCGCTTCACTGCGGACGCTGCACCTATCCGCCTATCGATCTCACGCTCCAGTTTTCCCTCATTCGTGAACAAGATCCCGAGATACTTAAACTCCTCCACTTGGGGCAGGACCTCCTCCCCGACCCGGAGAGGGCATGCTACCCTTTTCCGGCTCAAGACCATGGCCTCGGATTTGGAGGAACTGATCCTCATCCCGGCCGCATCACACTCGGCTGCAAACCGCTCCAGTGAAAGTTGTAAATCACGAACTGATGAAGCCAGTAGGACCACATCATCTGCAAAAAACAGAGAAGCGATTCTAAGGTCACCAAAACGGATCCTCTCAACACCTTGGCTGCGCCTAGAAATTCTGTCCATAAAAGTTATGAACAGAATCGGTGACAAAGGGCAACCTTGGCGGAGTCCAACTCTCACCGGAAACGAGCCTGACTTACTGCCGGCAATGCGGACCAAGCTCTGACACCGGTCGTACAGGGACCTAACAGCCCTTATCAAAGGGCCTGGTACCCCATACTCCCGGAGTACCCCCCACAGAACCCCCCGAGGGACGCGGTCGAATGCCTTCTCCAAGTCCACAAAGCACATGTAAACTGGTTGGGCAAACTCCCACGCACCCTCCAGGACCCTGCTGAGGGTGTAGAGCTGGTCCAGTGTTCCACGACCAGGACGAAAACCACACTGCTCCTCCTGAATCCGAGGTTCGACTATCCGACGGACCCTCCTCTCCAGAACCCCTGAATAGACCTTACCAGGGAGGCTTAAGAGTGTGATCCCCCTATAGTTGGAACACACCCTACGGTCCCCCTTTTTGAATAGGGGAACCACCACCCCAGTCTGCCAATCCAAGGGAACTGCCCCCGATGTCCACGCGATATTGCAGAGTCGCGTAAGCCAACACAACCCTACAACATCCAGAGCCCTAAGGAACTCCGGGCGAATCTCATCCACCCCCGGAGCCTTGCCACCGCGGAGCTTTTTAACCACCTCGGCGACCTCAGCACCAGAGATCGGAGAACCCGACCCAAAGTCCCCAGGCTCCGCTTCCTCAGTGGAAGACGTGCCAGTAGGATTGAGGAGGTCTTCGAAGTATTCCGCCCACCGACTCACAACATCCCGAGTTGAGGTCAGTAGCACGCCACCCCCACCATAAATGGTGTTGGTCGCGTACCTCTTTCCCCCCCTGAGACGCCGGATGGTGGACCAGAATCGCCTCGAAGCCGTACGGAAGTCATTCTCCATGGCCTCTCCGAACTCCTCCCACGCCCGAGTTTTTGCCTCAGCAACCACCCGAGCCGCATGCCGCTTGGACTGCCGGTACCTATCAGCTGCTTCCGGGGTCCCACAAGCCAAAAAGGCCCAATAGGACTCCTTCTTCAG